>JAUTXW010000915.1:0-102044 GCA_030620095.1 Kuschelorhynchus macadamiae | reverse complement strand
TTAAATAAATGATCATAAACGTATGTATAGTCGAAAAAGATTAAGTACCTATCTACATCAACGACTTTTTTAATTTTCGTTTTCGTAAGCCCAGATAAAGTCCAATTAAATTGGTCAACAGTATACAAGCTGATAAATTAAAAAAACCTGTTGATCTCTTAACTAAAAATGGAAGACGCAAAAGAAAATTAAACTTGCTACGGAAGAATACCTTTACAAACAAAATGTAGTTTAAGTGTTTTGGTTGGTCCTCACTAATCGCCTGGTGCGAGGGCTAAGCTCCCCGTAGCCCCCCTAGTTGCGCCACTGCCTGCGATCAAAGTTGCAAATAGCGGTCAAAGTTAAGTTTTAACTGTTTTTAGAAATGGCGAAAAGAAAATATACTGGTTTTGATGAAAACAAAAAAAAACTTAAAAACGTTTTACGCATGATAAAAAATGACACATTTCAAGGAACGCCGCTACAAGAAAATTTAATAATTGCCACTACAATATAATTTAATATAATTTATAAGCTAAAGAACGACATTTGAGAAAAATTAGGCGTCCTTTACACACAAAATGAAGGGCAAACAATAGCTGCTCATGTTATAAAATAAGCGAGTGAGGATTTCCCTTTGTTAGAAAAGATTTACAATATCTAGTGACTGATTTTTGCAATATAAAAAGGGTTGTAGTTCCGCAATTTAAAGAAGGAAGTGTACCCATTTTTAAGTCGACATCAAAATTTATCTCAAGACATAAAAACTCATTCATAGAATGGACCAAAACATTAAGGTGGCTAAAGCAGAATTTACCCCAGAAGAAATGACGGCATACTTTAATGCCTTACGGGACACTCTTTCTCAGATGATGATTTGATAAGCCCAACAAGGATTTAAGCCCAACGAGGATTTATAGTACGATGAGACAAATTCTGCCCGATGATCCGGGACGTAAGAAGTTATAGTAGCATATTCAAAGGGGGGCACAAAATATCCAGATCGAATTCGGGATTCAAGAAAATCAAGCATATCTGTCATGTTTCTGGATCTGCTAGTTATGTAATGATACCACCGTATGTCGTCTAAATATGAGAACCTATGGTCGACATGGATGGAAAGAGGTCTCCCAAATACACGGTATAATAGAAGTAAAAGTGGGTGGATTGATTCTGTAAGATTTGCTGATTGGTTTTGCAGACTGTTCATTTCTAATACAAAAGGAATTCACAAAAATAAAAAAGTTGTTGTGATGGGTGGTAACCTTTCAAGCCACTTTTCTTCAGAAGTACTACAAGCAGCCGAGGAAAATAATAACTTTTGCCGGTTTTCCAAAAAGTTCCATCCATCTATGTCAACCGTTAGATGTTGCATTTTATGCACCGTTAAAAAGAAAATAGAGAGATATATTGGACGCCTGGAAGACCAGTCAAAAAACAAAATCTCAAACATCCAAGGAACAATTTCCAATATTGCTAAAAAGTTGTGTGATTCAGTTTACCTCAAAACTGTTTGCAAAACTTGATATACAATCCGATGAAGTACTTAATCGATTACTTAGAAATGATACTGACCATTCTTCGCAGTTAGTGATGTAGTAGTAGATAAATATGCTTAAAGTAATGAGACATAGTGAGAAAGGTGCACCCGAAAAGACAACGCAAATCAAAATAAAATGTACAACATGGGCAAGGAATTAACTCGGAGGATTTAGCATCAAAACCTCTGACCATCGAAATTAAATATAAACCGAAAAGGAAAACATGTACGTGTGATAGCGAGAACAGTGAAGAAATTATTTCACTACATGACGATACTTGACGATGTTAACAATACTTTGGAAGGAACTTGAAATAGACAAATATCGAAAAGAACAGAATGAAGGTGAAGATGATTCAGAATATGAAAATTTGCCATTAACAACTTTGAAAATGACTTAGAAGAAGGATTTAAAGAATATGACTAGGTTTTGGTGTTAATCAATACAATTCTGAATACCAGAAATATTCGGTGGAAAAATTGGCTTCATTTTCGGAAGAAATAGAAAAATTTGGCCCAAGTTGAAAAATAGGTCGTATATAGAAAAGAAATAAATAGTTCGAAAAGTTTAATTACATCGATTTTAAGAGAGGTTAACTTTTAATGAACTTAAAGACCTAAATTTAAAGTAAATTAGTGTTTCTTATTGTTTACGGTTCTATGCCGTTTTTTGATTGTTTAGTTAATGTTGTATTTTATTCTTTTTAATTAAGTAACAGGTCCTCTTACTATGTTGCAGGGAATAATTACCTTTAGTTTATTTTGATACAAACGCATTTTGGTTAGGTAGTTCTAAGTTCTTTTTCCCAGTTATCCCTATTATAATCATACTTTTAAATTAGTTTATTCTGTCTTTTTTTGGTCAAATGGACATGTTTTCAATAAATCTGTAACATTGACCGCTTTGTTATTTTATTTTTTCGATGCTCTGGGGAAACCATTATTAATTATATACTTTTAACTGGTCAATGGCAAACACAGTAAACTCTTAACATTCGATTTTATTGATTTTTTTATATGGTCGGTCAAGTTAACCGGCGGGCCCACAACTTTGACCACCTAAAATTTTTAATGAAAGATCGAAAAAAGACAAAGGGAAACCCAATACACCCAGAAGGATCTTAAACGTTTTAAGTAACCTCCCAAAAATAAATACCATACCTTTACATGTAAACTAATACAACAAAAATTATTTCATCCCAAACCTAAATTCAGGATCTTACGGTATAAAATACTCATTTCATAGATATTTAATATCACTCTTTGTTGCAGGCATTTTACTTCAACGTGCGTCTCTATGACGTAAATATTGGAAAACAGTGTAACCAGAAGACTTAGAAATATGACAACAGTGTTAGAAGTGAGTCGTCGTCAAGCAAAAAATATGATGTAACGGGTTGTATTTTTTACGTTTTAAAATAGTTGGAATAAAGCAGATTTTTCGTTAAAAAGGAGTTTTAAAGCATACAGTCCACATTATAAATCAAGTACCACATATTGATCGAGCCGCATAGTTCCAGCGACAAATGGAGAAATAGTGAAAAAATCCGGATTCAATTTAGAAGCATAAGCTAGCCTCAGCTGTCAACCTTGACGTATAGAAGATTTCCCGTTATACAAAAGACAGACCGGAGTTACGTTCTCTAAAAATGAGTCCTTTCCATTTTATTTTACCTGACATGGTGGCTTGACAAATTTATTGCATGAATTGACATATTCATATTTTTTGACAGTTTATATATATTTTTCTTTTATTTTTAACTTTAAATAAAATGACAGACTTGTTAGATTTAAGAATCAAAAGAGGTCAGATTAAAGGAGCTTTAACGCGGTTTTCAGACATTTAACGTCCATTCAGAATGGCGATCTGGATGAAAGTATAATTACCGAGTTAAAAATTAGGTTAAATAAGGTTGAACAATTTTTTCACTTTGATGACATTCAGTGTAAAATAGAATATTTACTAGAAACTAATACAGAGTCAGAGAAACAAAAAGAATATCTCTGGCGTGAAACATTTTGGAAAATATTTATTTTAGCCTGGTTTCTAGAGTTTCTAAGATAATTTCAGATTCTGAAAGAGAGGCGACAGCGATAATAGTTCGGAAAGATTAAATATTCCTCGATTACTTCGGCAAAGTTGCCAGTGTTAAATTGCCAACATTCAAAGGTTCATTTGAAAATTGGCTAGAGTTTTCTGATGCCTTTTCCTCGTTGGTTGACAACAATGAGGCACTTGACAAGGTGCAAAATTTTATTATTTGCGGTCTTCACTTAGAAGGTGAAGCCGCCCAGTTGATAGAATCAATTCAGTAACATCTAATAATTATGACTTGCATGGTCAAATTAAAAGGGATTTGAAAACAAGAGGTTAATTATTCAAAATTATGTAAAATCGTTATTTGAAGCACCTGTATTGACAAAAGAATGTAGTTCAGAGTTACGTAAATTATATGATGTTTTTAATAGAAATATTAGGTCATTAAATATATTATGTGAACCCACTGATAAATGGGATACGTTACTGATTTATTTATTAACTAGTAATTGATAATCGCACAAGGCGTGATTGGAAGATATTTAAGTAAATAATAATTTACCTTCCATGACTGACATGGACAAGTTTTTAAAGGGTAAGTGTGAGGTACTTGAAAATATGAGGCTACCAGGACAAAACCTGAATCAAGCAAGTCAAAAGACCAGAGAGGAAGACCACCTCGAGGGATTCAAACTTATTTAGCTGGTGGTAAAGGTTTACTTGCTATTGCACAAAACTAATCACTCTATTTTTAAATGTGAACTTTTAATAAACTGACGTTAACAGAAAATAATGAAATAAAAAGACTTTTGTTATGCATAAATTGTTTTAATCCCAATCTCGTCTCAGTGTAATAAACAACCATGCAGAATATGTAAACGGAAACAACACACTTCTGCATATACATTTCCGGCCGACAAACAATGATAATAGGCCCAATTCCAACGCACAGCTGCTGGGGCCGCCATTGGCCGCTTTGACGCAGGAACAAACACCGGGCTCAGTCGGATCAGCACGCGTGTTAGAAAAGGAATGGACAAGATGATAACAAACTGTTTCAACGCAGAACAGCGTTGTCGCTCATTCTGCAAGAATATCATACATAATTACGGGATATTATCGACGGCAATAATTAATGTAGAGAATAAATTTGGACATAATATAAAGGCACGAGTTTTATTAGATCCTGATCACAAAGTAATTTTGTTACTGAAAGTTTTTGTAACAAATCGGCTCAAAAAAAATATCGACAAATTTTCAAATATTTGGAGTAGGAAATAAAAATCTTTAGCAAATTTCAAAACGGATTTTAAGATTTCTTCTCGATTAGATAATTTCTCTAAAGAAATTTCGTGTATAATTCTACCTAAAAATTACACAGGCTATTCCGATTTCGAACTTTGATTCAAATTTGCTAAATATACCTACAGATTTTCATCTAGCAGACCCTAATTTTAACTTTTAAAGGTGACGTAGATATTTTATGCGGCGTTGGCATATTTTACGACGCCTTTTGCCAAATCAAAGAAAGGTAGGTCATTCTCTTTACAAAATACAAGTTAGGATGGATTGTAGGCGGAGAGTTTAGTTATTCCTTGTTTGAAAGCAAAGAAATAGTTTTTTGCCACGTTTTAAACCATCTACGATGATCCGACTAATGACGCTTTAATTAAGTTCTGGCAATCGAAGACTGCACCGAGGTTGCCAAACGTGATGATTTTTGTGAGGATCATTTTAAACATTCTTTTTCACGGGATGATACAGGGCGTTTTATAGTGCGAATACCATTTAAAGATAATCTCTCAAACCTTGGCAATTCTAAAGATATTGCATTATTTGGCGTTTTGAATATTTAGAAAAACGAATAAAGAACGATGATATTAAACTGGAATATTCTAATTTTATACATGAATATTTGAATTTAGGTCATATGACAGACATAACCGATACACTAAAAATAATAATGACTTTAATAATGATGGATATTTTTTACCATCACGCGGTGATTAAGAATAGTTTGACAAGAAAATTGCGAGTAGTCTTTGACGCATCGGCTAAAACTGATAGTGGGTTATTTTTAAACGACATACAAAATTTGGCCTATATCGATAATCAAATCAAATCTCTTTGGCCGACAAATATGATCAAAAGTAATTTGCTAATTTCTGTTTATCATTCTTTGTCATTCACTATGGTGGATGGCAAAGTTTGTAACTCTCTGACAAACACCACCTCCACTCAGAAACGTTATATATGCGGGGCTATCATATAGTTAATAAGGATTTTAATAATTTGGATAAAGTAATTTTAAGACCGGTGACACAAGATAATTTTAAATTTGGCGTATTTTACACCTTTCTTACAAAATACCTATAGGAAAGTGGCAAACAAGAAACACAAAAGGAATTAGTTTAAGAAACAAAGAAAAAAATTCAAATTCAATTTAAGAACGAGTGCGGAATGATTGTGGATGTAACTAAGGCAGGGTTTGGAAACACAAACAATGGTAATTTATCTCGTAGATTTTTTGAAAACTGTGAATTATCTAGCAGAATAACAGGCGTCAGAGAAAATTTTTTTAGGAAAATTTTCCGTGAAGCTTCCAATGCTGATATTTATAACAGGTTGCTTCTTGGTTCAGACCCTATATTAACATCTATGTGTCTTCTTCCTTCGATAAATCGCAAATATTTTTTTAAAGAAATCATAGAAATGTTGCTACCTGGTGAAGATGGTAACATACCGTAAAGTTACCTAACTTTGACCGAAATTGAAGTTCAATTGTGAATATCTTTGCTTAGCGTTTAGCTAATTTGTTCATTTAGTGGACCACCTTGGGGCTTCAAGTAACCCTTTAAATTGCACCATCAAATTTTTTGTTAGCAAGCCACATAAGGCATTTTTTTAAAAAAAACCTTGGTGGTCAAAGTTAGGGACGATGAACCTAACTTTGACTGACCCCTTAAAATGTATGATATCTTAAATTTAGGGACCCTGTTCAATATCATTGACCATCAAATTCGTTTTTAAAAAATATTAGAGAAGATTTGGTTCATTTTTTTCAAGAATAAAACACAAAAAATCAAAAATAAAGTATTTATTCTTATAAATATAATAAATGCAGGTACTAAAACAGTCTCGATTTAGTAAAAACAAACTAACATATAAATCAAACATAGGTAGTTACCTAAATACCTACATAAAACAAAAAACAAACAAAATTAAACTTAAGAACGAAATAAATATGTTTAACATTTCGGAACAAGAAAATATTATTCTATTTTTAGTTGCAAATTGTCAACTTCTGGAAATACCAACCCGCGTTTGAAATCACTAGGTTTGTTTAGTTTCAAAATTATGTCCTTTTTAGAAACTAGTGATATATCATCTGCTATGGGCCAAATAAATTTGGAATTCTTATTCCGCATGAATTTTATTTGAAATTCTTGCTCCTCGGAAGTCATTATTTGACCAACATAATATTTTGGTTGGTTATTTAGGGTTTTTAGGGACACTACTACATAGTCATCTGTAGCACACTCTGCTTTTTTGTTCATTAAGGTCTTTCTCAAATCTGCTAGGTTCGTATTTTTCCTCTGCTGAATCTTCATCGTCGAGTTGGACTTCAGTAGTTTTACTTAAAGCCTTTTTTCATTAGCTGCCCATGTCTCAAAACAGCTATCATTTAAAGTGTCCGCGTATATTATATTGCCTTCATCAATACTGTCAGAACTTTCGCTGGCTAGTCTCATTCTTTGCGTCTTTTTCTCGAATATCTTTTTAATAGCTGTCTTCTGATTCGATGGACCTGGAGTTGGGTTGACGTCATTGTCATTCGAAGTGAGATCTTCTAATCGGATTCCCTGACCTGGTTGGACGTTGATTTTCGATTTTCTTGTCTTCTTAGGTGCTTCTTGATCCCCATATCTCATAGTTTTTAGCATTCCTACTACGACTTCAGAAACTAACTCAACTGAGAGATCTTCTGTCGTCCCTTCAGTGCTAGTTCGAGGAAGCCTATTTATCACTTCCTGTGGATTAAACGGAACGATTCCACATTTTTTAAAGCCAGAAATCAAATTAGTAGAATGATTGTTTGGAGAAATGCTCTTACAAAGATTGTTTAATAGGCGCGGAAACTGGTCCTTTTGAATTACCTGGGATTTTCTTTGTTGGTTACTTTTCCAGGAATCTAATATGTCCCGCCACTTCCTTTTTAATGGCGCATAGAAGGCGACATCCAGTGGCTGGCACAAATGGGTCGAATTTTTAGGAAAACATGCGAAAATAATATTATTTTCATGTGCAGTTTTTAAAACTTCCGATGAAAAATGACTCGCTAGATTATCTCCAAGTACTACGATTTTTCCATCCTTATGTTGTTTTTTAACGAATGGTACAAATTGGTTGCAGAACCAGTCGGTGAAAATAACAGAGTCGAACCATCCGCTTTTACTGCGATTGTATCGTGTGTGGGGGTCCTCCCTCTGTCCATGTGGACCAAATGTGTTGAGATTTGTACACCACGTATGGCGGCAACATTACACCACTTGCGGATCCGCAAAACATAACGGACACACTGGCTTTTGTGGAATCGCGTATCCTATCTGGGTATTTCGTACCTTTTTTAAATATGTACTTTTTCCTTCCCGGATCGTCGGCTAGGTTGGTTTCGTCGTTGTTATAAATTCGGCCGGGGTCAATAAAGTCTCCATCATTCTGTAATGTATCTTTCAATGCATTAAAATATTGCATTATTGTATCTTTACCTTAACCTCTTAACCTTGAGGTTTTGACTCATTCTATGGCTAAGTGCCTGATGCCGATTTATAAACTTTGTCGTCCACCTTAGAGTTGGCATATTTCCTTCTTTAAATTGTGAAGCGGTCACTCCCTTTTTATCTAAAAGGTCGCTTACTAAATGTTGCAAGTCTTTACGGCTAAAAGGGAACCCCCACTCGCTAACTTTTATAGCATGTGCAACTATAGCTTCTTCTTCAGTGGGTGCTAGCACGAAGGGGCGACCGACCTTACCCAAGTGTACTTTTTTACACTTATTAATTAATGTACCCTTTGGTATGTTAAATGTTTTCGCTGCCTGGTTTTTTGATATTTGTCCCGACCTTATCATGTTTAATGCCCTTTCAAGGTTAACTCGATTTTCCCCTATGTCGTACTGGCTGTACTTTCTTTTCGGCATTTCTGAGAAAAAAATAATAAGTTTTTATTAAAATAAAACTCAACTTTGACCGTGCCATTAACTTTGACCGGCGGTCAAAGTTATTGACAAAAGTTGCAATTTTAGGTTATGTTTACATTTTTTTTTAAATATAGAAAAATGTGTGACCAGTTCAGTTCACGTTATCACAATCACTTCCTAATAGTTTAAATCACTTACCTGCGTAATACTAATGATTAAAACGAATTAGTTTTTGCTCAGCAATGAGAAGTTTACCGGTAATATTTTCGCGGCACTTTTTCGGGATGGCGGACAAAGTTTCTATCGGGACTATTTTTTCGCGCACGTTTGAAAACGCATTAAAGGCCATCTATGATGCACTGCCCTACTTATCAGGGCCAAAATCGCAACGGTATCTACTTTTGCTGCTTCATAAATTCGGTTAAAAACATTTTTTGAATTTGTGGTCAATGTTATATTCGGAGTCAAAGTTAGGTAACTTTACGGTACATGAAGATTTGGAATTTAGTGATGAAGATCCTTATTACACTTTTGATGATTAATTCGTGATTTTCATTTTCATTTGCATTTTCTTTCTGTGTATAAGACCATAATCTGCAATAATTATCATTGAACACATACTTAATTTTTTAGTGCATTTTCTTTTATTACATTTACACGTACGTAATTTTATACTGTACATCTTTATTAATATTAAATTTCAAATATCAATAACTAATTCAAAGTTTTTGAGCCACCTTGTTTCCATTAATGTATTGAAGTAACGAAAGTGAATTCGTTAGCCAATAAGATGCACGTCGCCTTTAATTTTAATAAGAGCTTGTATCTACTTAAAATCCATATGTTGTGAGACGAAGTTTTACCAAAAGGTACCACTTAATAGCCCTGATTTTAAGATGACCCTGTATATTTTCTAAATATAAACATACAATTATTATATAAACACAAAAATATATTATTTGAACTGAAACTTACTTAAAATTCTTAGTTTTTTTTTGTATTTCAATTTTGTCCGCTTTTATTAGAAAAATAACCCTATGTGCGTCGACAGAATAAAAAGTATTGTTTTTTTGTTGGATCCCAACCACAAACAATACACCACTCAAACATAACAACAAGAGGATCGTTAACAAAATCATTTAGAAACTTAATATGTGGAAAATATCTGCGGACCAGCGTAGTAGGTAAAGACTGATAATGTGGGTTTCATGCAGTATATAGAATTTATATATGTGTCCTAAGGATGCAACAATAAAATAGCGAAACGTCGACGGTTTAAAAAAGTCTGTTGTTTTTTTACTGAATCCCAACCCCAAATAATACATCACTCTAACATAACAAGAGGATCGTTAACGAAAACCATTTAGACAAACAAACAAACAAACAAACAAAAGTATGCTTTATTGCCGCAGAAAAATTCTACAATTTTATGGACAAAGCAAAATATACCTAAAAATAAGACATATCAAAACATTAATCGAAAATAATTTCGACAGGTCAGTGCTTTTTTTTTTAAAAATGTAAATTATCAATTTACCAAATCGTAAAACACACGTTAGAATATAGCATAACATTGCAAACAGTAAATGAATCATGATAACCTTATAAAAGTAAACAAACACACAGGTACGAGGTGAATAATTTCGATGACATTGAAATCAAAATTGCAACTATGCGACCTTAAACTCTATGTTATTATAGTTATACAAATAATTGTGATGTTAAACAGAAGGTATATTGAACTAGTGTAGAATGTAGTATACAAAAAGAATTAAATTGTTTTTAATCCAATACCTAACAAAAATAATTAAGTTTTAAGTGAATGTTCGACAGTTCTTTTCCCTATATAATGATTTACAAAATTCTATGCTATGAGTTAGGACATGACTCACAAAAGATTTAAGTAAACAAGCGAGTTTAGTGACAATTTAAAGAGACTTACTCACTGAAAAAAAAATCATTAACGCTGTAAAATGGTCTCTCAATGAGGTATGCTTTGGTGTTTTTTCGAAATTGTGCAAGCATAGGGATAGATTTTAAATGTACTGGCAGATTGTTGTAAAGTTTTATGGCGTTGTAAATAATTGATTTTTTTATTAATTCTGTGGAAGGAATGGGAAGATAAATATCATGCCTAGAGTTTCTGGTAGGGTATACATGTTGTGGCCTTTCTGGGAGGGTGTTTATATGTTTTCTCAGCAAACATACCGTTTCCAAAATAAATAATGCAGGAAGTGTTAATATTTCATGTTTTTTGAAATAGTATTGGCAGTGAGCTCTATTATTTAGACCAAACAAATAACGAATGGCTCTCTTTTGAAGCATAAAAATACTACGAAATTGCTCGGTGGTACAGCAGCCCCAAAAGGGAAGGCCATAGCGGAGGTGGGATTCAAATAAAGAGAAATAAGTAAGTCTGGCAGAAGGAACGTCTAGTTCTTTTGAAACTGATCGAATGGCGAAGCAGGCGGTAGAAAGTTTTTTAGTTAAGGTGTCAATATGATTAGACCATTTTAGGTTGCTATTTATATTTAAACCCAGGAATTTAACCGACTCTACGTATTCAATATTGCTGTTATGTACCTGAAGTGGTTGTAAAGTTCCCTTATAAGATAACGCCACCGTTTTATCGACGTTAAAACAAAGCATATTGGAATCGGACCAAGCCTTAATTATAACCAAGTCTTTGGAGATACTAGAGTGTATCTTGACGTATCGTGACACTTAATATCTGGGAAATATCTGCAGGCAAACGGAGTAGGTAGATATAGAATCTATGTGTTTTTTTTACTGGATTTTAACCCCAAATAATACACCACTTTAACAATTTTTTTTTAACAAATTACTAGAGCATTTTTATATGACCCTTAATTTTTGGTCAAAATTTGGAGTCAATCGGGTAAATAGTATTTAAGCTGTCGCGAACTAATAGACAAACAGACAGATCGACAGATGAAACGACAGAATGGATGAAACATGTTTTTTTTTACAACCATCTACATAGCAGTATCTAACAGGCATATTGGCTTATATTTGTCAAAGAAATATTTTTTTGTCTCATTATATAGCACAATAACAAACTGGCGCGATCACGGAGCCTGACCAACCACCTGGCACCCAGAAAGTACCAGCCGGGGCGGGACGCGAGGAATAGGTAAATCGAGTCACGTTTTCAAGTGCTGCAACTTATATTTTTATTCAGTAAACTTTGCTAGCATATTATGCACCAAAATGTACCACAGTGTCCGCGTCAGAGGTAGATAAAGAGGTGGAGATTTTGGAGTGGAATTTTCAATTCAACAATTATTGGACCTTTCATTTTTGAAAAAAATTTGACTGGTCAATGGTTTACATTTTCGTGAAAAGATTACTTATCAAATATGTAAAAACAAATTCCCTCTGTTACCTGTACCTACTATGCCATGGCAACCCACGTAACTAAGTTTGTGTTAGAAAACATTAGAAAATAATGCTATCAAACAATGTCACAAAGTTTAGAACGAGTTTCATATATTTTCAACACGAGCGATTCAGATCTTCCATCCGATGTCGGATAATACAGGCAAAATATTAGTTGGCCTACTTCCGGAAATGGTGTGAAGAAAAGAACATAAAAACTATCTTCAGTGATAATATAAAATACTCGCATTTAAGTGCGTTTTTAAAAAGAAAGTCGGAAGGATATAGACCTACAAAATCGAAGATATTAACGAAAAACGATATTGGTGTTTTTCTGCAGGAAGCTGATGAATATTCCACTCATGTACAAATTTTCTCGTGGTGTTTTCGAAAAATTAGAGCGGAAATACCACGTCGTCTAGGAAACATGGTGTTTCCACTTATCTGGTTAGGTGTGGTTACATACCTAACCAAAAAATGAAATCTTGACAATATGAAACCCGCTTTTGAGAGACGCTAGAGTCCCTAGAAACTGATTTTTTTTTAAGTATCTTTCAAACATTTTTGAAAAGTTGTCAATATGAATAATCGCTTTGGGCTAGTTCAAGAAGAGGAAATTGATGAAAATATAATTGGAAGCGAACCAAGAAACACCGTTAAATTCAAGAAGAGCATCTGGAGACAGTTTATGTCATTCTGCGATAAAAAAACTATACGTTTGACCAAGATACTCCAGTATCCCAACTAGCAATGATTTTGAAAAGCTGGGCCTACAATATGCGAAAAATGAACGGGGAGCAAAACTTGATAAAAATTACAGGTCATTCGAATGCAAAATCCCTATCAAGTTATTTGCAAATGGATCCAGATCTCCACAAAAAAATTATTGAAAAAATGAGGGAACCTGGAAAAGAACCACCTCAACAGCACGTGCATCCAGCCCCTGTAGCAGCATCACCCAGCACAAGTACAAGTAGTGGTCTGACGGCACCTTCTATGTCGTCGCAAAACAACAATGTGGTTAATAATTACCAAAACTGTACCTTTTATTATACAATCAATAATTAAAATTGAATATTTAGATTTATATTAAGTACTTTTCAATATTTAGACAAATAATTTTATCAGTATATTATTATTCAATTTGTTACAAAATTCAAATTTCCGAACTTGAAATAGGTATGTATTTAATATTCAGTTAATAAAGCGTAGTTTCCCTGTATTTGATTCGAGGAATATTCCTCCTAAATACCATTCGTGCTTAAAAATTAACCAGATAATTTTCCACTCATGCGTGTTTTCTCTACAAATTTCCCTCCTTCGGACTCGGGAAATTATAAAAAAGCACGCATTCGTGAAAAATTATCGGAAATTTTTAAGCACTCATGGTATTATCCCCGAAACTAGCACTTATTGTTGGACTAGAAGGAGCATGTAAAATAGAAGAGCTGACTTTGGCAATTTGCCTGAAAACAGTTACTTTGGCTGCCCTTAAGAAAATGGTTTCAGCAGGATGGGGGCTTCAGCTTATTATTACGGTAGAGTATGTGAAAAATTTTCAAATATATTTGAAGACCGGTGGATGAGGACAAATGGTTTTTTTTCTGGCCAGAACGCAGCCCGGACCTCTCGTCAGCAGAGTCCTTTTTTTTGGAAAGATTTGGAAAACAAGGTGTAGTATATGGAATTTCCTACTGGAGGAGTGTATTAAAGGAGTGATAAATGTTTGCTAAAATATTTCTAGATTGTTAGATCTTCTAATCATTGAAAATTCTTGAGACGTGTCTATTTGTGTCTGCAAAGAAGCATTTTTGAACAAATTGTTTACCTATCGTTTATACATACGTATTTTTTTAGTTTAGCTTGTACAAAAGAATGAAATTTTAAAGAGAAATTTTGTTGTTTAAATTTTGCAATTTTGACGTAGTTTTCGGTTTGACAAAAAAAAACAGTAAAAGTAAGAACAACAATTATTAAAACAAAAAAACATAATATAATTACTTCATACACGTTTTAACTTACTTTGTCAAACTTGAATGATACTTTTTCAATTTTTTTTTCCGGAAAAACTGCTGGCAGTTTGGTCAAGCAATTTTTCTGCTTGAGAATTTAATGAGACGTACGAATTTTTGTTAATTATTGGTGAAAATTGATAGGAAGGAAATTATCAATGTAAATTATCTCAGTTATAAAAACGGTTTTTAAAAAAAAATTGACGTATTGGTAGAAAAAAAGTCCCAGTATTAAAGATGTTGAATAAAAAAGCACCATTCCATATAAAAAGTAGCCTAAAAATGTAGGTTTTTGAAAAAAAAATGCTTTGTAAATATATTAAATTAAATGTGCCAACACCGTTAGAATAACATAGCTTTTATTAGCATTTTGTTAATAAAATAACCGTCATTTTTAGAGCAATTATAAACTTAGTAATTCAGATTTAAATAAAAATTTCAGATTTATCATCTGTCAAAAATAACACGGTTATATTTTTATTTAAATCAGTCCCATTCCGATTTCTGATTTTAAATGAACTGAAAATTGATGGCCTACAGGCATTCCCTATTAAACTATTCAAAAGAAATAAATATTATGTCAATAATATATAATGGAATACATAAAATACGTTTTACTTCACATGACAGTTTTTAAACAACAAAGCGGAAACCATTAATTCTTTACAGAAATTTTAAATATCCTTTTAAACCACGCTTGTTTGAATTTTGGACCAACAGACGTGATTAATGATTGGCAAAACCGAGTAGAGTAATATTTGACAATTGGCAAAATTATTGGGTGACTTCAAAAAGTTGCCAGTGCCTTTAATCTTGCATTACACACAATTACACTGGCCGACAAAAAAAAATTTTTTGTTGTAACACAAATCAGAATAGCATAATCTAATAGAATGGACCTATCCAAATAGGAAAAGGACAAATAGAAAGTTGTAGCACGTAGGGTTTTGTTGTTGTAGAACCATATCGAATGTTGCGATACTTAATATCTATAGAAAAATTGATTTCAGAAAATTGTTAACCCTGTTTATTGACTATGTTTACAGTTTTCGCCTATTAAACATACTATACAAGAGAAAAGCAAAAGAGAAAAAAACTAATTAAACTTTATTTTTTCCGTTTATGAGATGTCCTATCTTCTCTCTTCAAAAACCAACAATAGTTACCCATCATGGCTGGATCTCATCGTCATTCGTACCGAATTTCTATTGTTCTGATATCTTGGTGAAACATTTCACCCTGCTCGTCGCTAACAGCTTCAAAATTTGTAGGAAAAAATGACAGATGGGAATGAGGGAAGTGAATTTTTAATGAAATTCTGGCACCAAGCGCTTTATAGGCATCTAAGAGTTCATTAACTAATTGTTCATAATGTTCATCCATATTGTTGCCTAAAATTCCTCTTACTACATTCACAAATTCCACGCTCTGAGTTCCTGCCTGGTAAGCTTTTCCGTAAAATTGACATCGTCCAGAAATTTTCTGATTTGTGGCCCAATAAAAATGCCTTCTTTTAATTTGGCATCACTTAACTGGGGAAAGACTTGCCTTAGGTATTTAAATCCATCACCATCTTTATTCAAAGCCTTCACAAAGTTTTTCATCAGCCCAAGTTTAATGTGAAGAGAAGGCAAAGGACATTTTTGGGTTCAACAAGAGCTATAAATTTAACATTTTGAGATCCCGGTTGAAATTCGCTTCTTTCTGGCCAAATTTTTGTTACATAATGCTGATTTGTTGCACAACTGTCCCATAAACAAAGAAAACAGCAATATTTTGTAAATCTCCCCCTGAAGCCCCACTAAAATCGGTATAACTTTTAAGTCCCCACATATCTGCCATTTATACCTATTGTAGTTTATTTTATCCAAAATCGTGCGCATATTTTCATAATTTTTTATTGATTGCAACTGAATGGGCAACTGGTATAGAAGGTTTTAAATTTCCGTTATGCAATAACACAGATTTAAAGCTATATTTAGATGAGTCTATGAATAAGCGCCACTCACGGGGAGAATGTTCAATATAAAGTTCCTGCATTAAACTGTCTATATCAGTACACACGCACAACGAATTTTCCATACTGTAGAATTCAGAAAACATAGCATTTCTTTTTCTGAAATTCGTAATTTTTGTTTCTTTGGTCAATAGGTTCCATTCCTTAAGACAGGAACCCAGAAGTTCTGACTGTGACCCCAAATTACGTACTAAATCATTTAATTCACTTTGAACAATCAAATGTGGCTCACCGGAACTGGGACCTGTGGTAAAAGTGGGATCGGTGTACTGTTCTTCTGAGCTGCCTGATGATGCGTTATCTCCATTATCTCCCAAATCAATAGCTTGACAATTTCAAGACGCAATCGGCACTGGCAAATTTGCATTATGAGGAGCAAGTTGTATGGCAGATTGCAAATTTGGATATTCTGTATTGTGCTTTCCCTTTTTGGAATAACCTTCAGTCTTTGTCAGGCAAAAATAACAATCGTCAGAATGGTTGGTGCGTTCTCGCAATACTATTGGAACTGCAAAAAGCATACTTTTTCTCGTTCCCATCGTCCACTGCACCAATGACACACTACAACTAACACAGCACACATGGGGAGTCCACCGCTTATCTTGATCCCCAATTAACACACCAAAATATTTAAAGTAGGCTTTTTTTACATTTTCGGAAAATGGCCTGGCTTGTGATTTCACCAGAAATTCTCCACAAATATAACAAAATTTGTCAGGAGAAATTTCGCAACTTCGGCGCGTTTGACTCGACATTCTCGTCTTCACATACACTTGCTTATCGATACACAGAAAAGTAAATTTCAAAAACTAAAAATTCAAAAAAATTAGTTTTTTGTGATTGCAATTTCACAAAAAATTGCGGATTAAAAGTTAGGTAAAGTTTTTTATGTTAGCTATAGTTAATGTCATTCATTTTGAACATGTTCTATAATCTATAAATCTTTGAATATTTTATTAAATTATAATAGATAAAAAAAGTTATTACAAATTTAAAAATGCAGAATTTTTTTGCCCATATATATATATTATATATATATATATATATATATATATATATATATATATATATATATATATATATATATATATATATATATATATATATATATATATATATATATATATATATATATATATATATATATATATCTAAATTGAAATTTCTTGGTTTTAGGTCAGTTTGTGTTGAAATAAATTAGCTCACATTGTCTTTTTGAACATTTTTCTTAACGTTTCGACCTTTTTTTAGGCCTTTTTCAGAAGTCTACAAATTTCAGGAATTTTTAAATTTCAAACTTAACTTACATAAATGTCAAGAATCTTATCTTAAACGTAGCTCAATTTTAAAAATAAAATTTCCAATATATTTAACGATTTCACTTTTACATATCTCACTAACAACTTACAATCACAACCGAAGAACATAAAATAAATAAAATGTATGCTTGGGTACTATAGAACTGATAGGTAGGTTTTACTTAAATTATTTAGATCTTTTTTGTCGTTTATGGCATTTGGATTTTTTTGGATTGGATTTTGAATTTGGATTTTGGATTCCAACACTGATAAGTGGGTAGAAAACTTAATAAATACAGATATTCCTGAATTTGATTTAGAGGTTTTGAGTAAGGGTTCAAACTTTGCTACCGAAGTTAATGATGAAAAAACATTACCTACAGATATTATTTTGTGTAACATTGAAAATGGCATTAGTCACTTAAGTACAGAACAAAAAGACACTATTAGGGCAAAAACAAGTAATATACTTACTAATTTCAAAAACAAACTTAAAATTAAAACAAACAAAGAAAAAAACTTATCACAAAATATAAAAAAAACAAAAATATTTTTGAAGAACAATCCAAATCTTCGAATTTTAAAAGCAGATAAAACCAAGAAAACTGTGATTATGGATTCAAGTGAATACCACAAAAAAATTAATGACATTTTAGCCGATAAAAAAACATATAAAGAAGTTAAAGTTGATCCCACAAATCAATACCAAAAAAAGAACAACGATATAATAGACTCTTGGGAAAATAAACTTTTTATTTCACCAGATATGGCAAAAAAGTTAAAAATTCGAAATGCAATTCCCCCTAAAATTTTTGGTCTTCCAAAGTTACACAAGATTGGTACACCACTTAGACCTATAGTATCTTGTATTCAGTCTCCTTTTGATCCACTCTCGAAATTTTTGAAGGACATTCTGAGTAATATTGTACATAAAAATAAATATTATATTAAAGATTCTCGACAATTTAAAGAAAAAATAAAAGATATAAAAATACCAGAGCAATATATTTTAATTTCACTAGATGTTATTTCCTTGTATACTAATGTACCCATTTCAGTAGCTACAAACATTATAGAGAGAAAATGGAACGAAATTAAAAAATATACAGATGTTCCCAAAGACGAATTTATAAATGCCATTGAACTAACGTTAAATTCTACATATTTTGCATATGAAAATAAAATATTTAAACAAATAGATGGTTGTGCTATGGGGGCATCCATTTCAAGCGTTGTCGCCCAATTAGTTTTGGAGGATTTGGAGGAAACTGTTTTGCAAAAGTTAGATTTCAAGATTCCATTTTTTTATCGATACGTATAGATGATTGTATCACAGCTGTTGTCAAAAACCAGGTCGAAAACTTAAAAAAATATTTTAACAGCTATAATAATAAATTATAATTTACTACTGAAGTTGAAGAAAATAAAAAAAAAAACTTTTTAGATATAACATTACACAATGAAAATCAAAAAATAAAAAGTGAATGGTATACAAAAAAAACATGGTCCTCTAGATATCTTAATTTTAAATCCAACCATCCAATTGCCCAAAAAAAATCAGTGGTTATTGGCTTGGCAGATCGAGTGGTACAACTCTCTGATCCTGAATACCGAACAGAGGCCATCAACAAAGCGAAACAAGCACTTTTGGAGAACAGTTATTCACCAAAATTTGTCAATAAAATATTTAAAAAAAGAATTCATATATTTTATAATTCACAAAAAAAAACAGCAGAAAACACTAATAAATAAATCAACAAAATTTATATCATTGCCCTTTATAAATGGCCTCTCACAGCAATTCCAACATCTCTTCGAAAGAAATAACATAAAAGTGTGTCATAAAGGATACAACTTATTATCTTCGGGTATATACTCAAGATTAAAAACAAAAACACCTAAGAATAAAAAAAGTAATATCATTTATGAGATTCCATGCAGGGATTGCCCCGGGGTTTATATTGGGCAAACAGGGCAGTATCTAGAAAATAGATTAAAGGGTCATAAGTATGATAAAGGAAATACCACTGCTTTGACATCACATCAAAAATCGCGAAAACATACATTCAATTTCGACGAAACTAAAATATTACGAGTCGAACCAAACAAAAAGAAACGAGAGTTCCTCGAAATGGTAGCAATCCAAAAAAATCCAAATGCTATAAACGACAAAAAAGATCTAAATAATTTAAGTAAAACTACCTATCAGTTCTATAGTACCCAAGCATACATTTTATTTATTTTATGTTCTTCGGTTGTGATTGTAAGTTGTTAGTGAGATATGTAAAAGTGAAATCGTTAAATAAATTGGAAATTTTATTTTTAAAATTAAGCTACGTTTAAGGTAAGATTCTTGACATTTATGTAAGTTAAGTTTGAAATTTAAAAATTCCTGAAATTTGTAGACTTTTGAAAAAGGCCAAAAAAAGGTCGAAACGTTAAGAAAAATGTTCAAAAAGAAAATGTGAGCTAATTTATTTCAACACAAACTGACCTAAAACCAAGAAATTTCAATTTAGAAATATATTATAATATTAGGAGGTCAAAGAAAATATACCAATACTATATATATATATATAAAAACATATATATATATATATATATATATATATATATATATATATATATATATATATATATATATATATATATATATATATATATATATATATATATATATATATATATATATATATATATATATATATATATATATATATATATATATATATATATATATATATATATATATATATAGGATGTGTTTTAATTCCGGAAGACAATCTCGCAGTCGCTATTCGGACGCGAGATGAGCTGCTTCGAAAATGCCAAATGTGATTTTGGCGAAACGTCAGCAAAACTGTTCTTTTCAGAACGACAGTGGCAAACAGATGTAGAAAATAATATATATATCAAAATTACAAACCATCTTCTAAAATGTAATTTTTGAAATAGGAAACCATTAATTTAGTTTATATTAAAAATGCTAAAATATTATCATAATTATCAAGCCCATAATAAATGCGGCATTGACCCAGCCACAACAGAATATCGAATAGAACCTATGCGGGCCGCTAGCTTCTCTGCAGCCAAGTCCTGTATGCTTGATTTCCTGTGAATCGAGCCAGAGGTTATTGAACCTTCCACCGGCTGTTTGCAATTTTTGCATTTCAGTCGCGTACTTTAAGTGGTGGTGGAAGCTATCGTTGGAGTAGGTTCTTTGTTTGAACGGCTATCAATTTTCTAACCTTAAACTTCGCTGATAAGCTTCAAATAATTTCCAAAGGTAGGGCAAAACTGCCTATGAAAAACTTAATCACAAAAATGAAAAACTGTATTAGGCATTTTTATCCGGAAAAAGAATACGAACAATTTAAATGGCTAACAGGGTGTGAAAATATAAGTAAATTATTTTGTTGGTCATGTTTACTTTTTGAAAATGAAAAAGGTCTCTGGAATAAAACTGGTTTTTCCGAATTAAACAATTTCCATAAAGCTGTAAAAAGGCACATTATGTCCAAAGTGCATTTACATGCCATCATAAAAGAAGTTTTCGGCAACACCAGAATTGAACACGCCCTTAATAAACTGCTGGAAATTAGTCACCGCCAACACAATGAACTAGTCGATAAAAATAAGTAAATATTAAGAAGACTCATCGATGTTGTTTATTTTCTCGGACAGCACGAATTGGGATTTAGAGGTCATGACGAAACAAGGGTTTCTTCAAATAGAGAAAATTTTCAAGATTTACTTAGTTTAATGGCTAAATATGATGATTGTTTAAAGAATCATTTAGAGCAGTCTAGCGTTTTTCGCGGAACGTCGAATCGAATCCAGAATGATTTAATTTCCGCTGATGCAACCATTATTCTAAAAAGAATTAAGCAGGAGATTGGCGAGGCGCGGTTCATTGCTATTATTCTGGACGAAACCACTGATATCACTTATTTTAGCCCCAATTATCTATATTAATACGCTACGTTAAAACAGGCGGAAGTATTCAAGAGCGATTTTTAGGTTTTAAGAATGTGTCCGAAAATCGTACAGCAACGCATTATATACCGTAGTTTATAACGTTGCTAAAGAAATTAATTGGTAGAAAAAATTAGTTGCTCAAAGCTATGATGGAGCTGCAGTGATGGCAGGACAATTAGGGGGTCTGCAAGCTAAAGTTCGAGAAACTTTCCCAAGTGCTGTGTTTGTCCATTGTTTTGCTCATAAATTAAATTTAGTTTTATCGCAGTCCATCAATCACATTAAAGAGTATAAAGTATTTTTCGTTACTTTAAGTGGCATGGCTGCTTTTTTTCCAAGTCAACAAGACATACATAAGCTTTGGACTCCATTGTCCACAAACGATTGCCCAAAGTAGCTCCTACTAGGTAGAACTACAATGGAAGACTTGTGTTAACAGTATCTGAAAATCGTGAATCACTGATTGAACTATTTGAGAATATAATAGAAAATAATGAAACGAGGGACTCAGAAGCAATAATTAGTTCGAGGGGGTTTTGGACTGCTTGAAACGAGATTTTAATTTTAATTATTTGTTGAACATATTTTCAGAAATATTTCCGTTCTCGGACAATGTTTTTAATATATTACAAACTAAAACAAATGATATTGCTTTTTGCCTAAAAAAGGTGGATGATTTTAAGTTCATGTTAAGCCAAAAAAGAGATGACTTTGACCTATTTTGTGAGAAAACGATGACGTTAAATGTAGAGCCACAAGCCAAGCTTCTTCGAACAGATAAGGTGGCAGATGCTCAAATATAATCGATCAAATTCAGCAACAAATAAACTATAGATTTAACGGTCTAAATGGTTTTAAATTCCTCGAGCTCTGCAATTTTGACGCATTTCAAAGAAAAACTTTTCCAGAAGATGCGTTTAAATCTCTTTTTCTTCATTATGGACAATTCTTCGACCGAGTGTTACTGCGATCTGAACTAGAAGTGATTTACGAAACTGATGACATTAGCGCAAAAAATAACGCTAAGGAACCAATGCAACTTTTAAAAGACTGGAAGATGCCTACACCGAAGGGTCGAAATTGTGTGAATTAGTATTGACAATACCTGCCACAAGTTCATCAGTAGAACGCAATTTTTCAACACTTAAACGTATAAAACAACGGGGCAGGAGATACTTTCGCATACATCGCTGTTGTCCATTGAAAATAAACTTCTCCAAAATATGTCGGACCATCGACGTTTTTATGATGACGTCATTAACGTCATATATATATATATATATATATATATATATATATATTTTTTTTTTTGTTGCGTTTTCTTAAACCATGTCTAATATTTTTTTGTTAAAAATTCTTGGGTACTGGTTTATTTTCTTAAAAGAATTATTTCCTTAACGTTTCGCGCTTCATAGAGAGCTTTTTCAAAAGGATATTATTGACCTACAATAAATACAAAACTATAAAACATCGATTGACACACTAAAAACTATTATAATAAAATGTTAAAATAGGAAATCAGTATACGCACCTTGGAAATAAAAACAACTCACTGCATTATAGTTACACTGATGTTTCAGTTGTGACTTGTGGAAACTAAATAAATACTACCGATGGGTTTTATTTTTTGTTTTTGGCTGAAAGCGATTATTTAGATTTACAATGTTTACATTATTTATATTGGTGTAAAATCAAGTTGATATTATAGAAATTATATTTATGATGGTGTAGTATAGAATATATAGGCATTTTATTATATGTAAAATACTAAATTAAAAAATTAAAATATCAGACCGCGGTAAATCTGACTCAGTTTCTTGACATCTTGTTTATCATTTACGGAATGTTTTTCTTTTTTGATATGAAACATCTCCTTAATGATTAATTTTTGATAGTTAGTGTTTTTATTCAAAATTCGTGTGTCAGCAAAATTAAACTCGTGATTTTCTGATTTTTCATGTTTATGTAGGGCAGTGGACGCATTTTTTGTGTACTTGTGGCCGTTTATTCTGTTTTCTAGGTATTGTGTGGTCATGCCAATGCATTTCAAGGGACAATTCATACATGGTACCGCATATATTAAGTTTGATTGTTTATATATATGCTCTTGCTAAACACAACATAATTGTTTGTCACAACTCCAATAATTTATTAGGCTCCCTATTCACACCTCTCAAAAGTAAAATGCCAGTAAAAAAACAATCAAACTTAATATATGCGGTACCATGTATGAATTGTCCCATGAAATACATTGGCAATACCTAGAGAACAGAATAAACGGCCACAAGTACACAAAAAATGCGTCCACTGCCCTACGTAAACATGAAAAATCAGAAAATCACGAGTTTTTCGGACACACGAATTTTGAATAAAGACGCTAACTATCAAAAATTAATCATTAAGGAGATGTTTCATATCAAAAAAGAAAAACATTCCGTAAATTATAAACAAGATGTCAAGAAAATGAGTCAGATTTACCACGGTTTGATATTTTAATTTTTTAATTTAGTATTTTACATATAATAAAATGCCTATATATTCTATACTACACCATCATAAATATAGTTTCTATAATATCAACTTGATTTTACGCCAATATAAATAATGTAAACATTGTAAATCTAAATAATCGCTTTCAGCCAAAAACAAAAAATAAAACCCATCGGTAGTATTTATTTAGTTTCCATAAGTCACAACTGAAACATCATTGCTACTATAATGCAGTGAGTTGTTTTTATTTCCAAGATGCGTATACTGATTTCCTATTTTAACATTTTATTATAATAGTTTTTAGTGTGTCAATCGATGTTTTATAGTTTTGTATTTATTAAGCGCGAAACGTTAAGGAAATAAATAATTCTTTTAAGAAAATAAACCAGTACCCAAGAATTTTTAACAAAAAAAAAAAATATATATATATATATATATATATATATATATATATATATATATGTATGCCTATATATATATATATAGGGTAAAGTGGGGAGAGATGGCCACCATTTTGCATGATAGGTCCCTTTAATTTTTTTGTAAGGTTTACCATCATGACATATTTTTTTCGTAACAGCTTTACTTTCATCCCAACAGGTAGGTAAATAAAAAGGGTTAAAACACTATTAGAATTTTTGTTATATTACTTATAAAAATAAGTTGTATGTGGCCATCTATCCCAGTACAGTGGGGCTAGATGGCCAATCCAGTAAGGGTGAGATGGCACATATTAAAAATGAAAATAGAATAGAAAAACGTTAAAATAACAAACTTTTTATAAAAGAAAAGTAAAATATTTTTACTTAACATTAAATTTTTTTCTTTCTAAACGCGATTTTATCACAACTTTGACAAGTGTTCAAAAAAGAGGAGCAATTTTCATGAAACCACATCTGGCATATTATACTCTGCAACCAATCTTCCTTCTTTCGAGTGCTGTTGTAGCTTTCTCCACATCCTGTACATTCGGTCTTATCCACCTCTGATAGGGTATCACTTTTCTCTTCATATTGAGTTCGTTACTTCTGTGGGTGTTTCCTGGACTTCTCTCGTTTCGTTGTTTACAATTCGATCAGAAACAGTGTAAGCATGATCGAATATAGAATCAGGGTTCCAGGGTAATATACTTCCAGCGCTCGCTGATTTTCCCCAGCTTTTCGTTAAAAGTTCTCCAAATTGAAGTCGCCCTAGTTTTCTTCCGGGGTGACTCTGCATCCATTCTCTACAAGCTTGATAGGAGAAAGTTTTAAGAGACTTGAAAAAAGCCCTATCGAGTGGTTGCAAATAATGAGTGATGTGCGAAGGTAGGCACAACAAAACGACATTATTAGCTTCAGCTGTTTCTAAAAGTTCAACGCAAGAACAATGAGATGCATGCCCGTCAAGAATTAATAAGGCCTTCCCTTCGTTTTTACGAGGTAAGAAGTGGTTTTTAAACCAATCCAAAAAAATGGTTGCAGTTACATAGGCTGATTTTTGAGACATCACAATTTGTGAACCGGGCGGCATCGAGTCAGTCCACTCGGTCTTTAAATTCTGGCCTTTAAATACACAGACTGGTGGTAGAAAAAAACTTTCCGCATTACAGCAAGCTATGCACGAGATTGTCTCACCCTTTTCTCCTGATGTCACTGTAACAATATATTTTGCTCCTTTTTCGGCTAAAAAATTCCCAGGTCGATTATTTAATTGAAGACCTGTTTCATCGACATTGCATACACTCATAGGTTTGTCGAAAAGCTGATTGCTTCCCAGTACATCTTGCAGAAGCGTAAAATATTTTTCCACAACTACACGATTCATGCCTTCACCCCGCCCAAGAGATACACCCTCAGCTTCTCGAATAGAAAATGTCTTCTGAAGAAAGACCTAATCCAATCAGAACCAGCAGTTCCCTTTTCTTTACTGAACTTATGATTGAGTTGTAGACTTTCAGCGAAGTTAACGGTAAGCTTTCGAACATCTGTAACCGTCATAGGAAAACCGCATTTTTGTGCCTTTTTAATGTGCAGCACTAATTTATTTTCATTTGCCTCCCCCAACATGCTGTCCGGTCCCATTTTACCAGTCGTGGAAACATTCTTCTTTACTTTCCTTTCAAGGGTTTTCCTTGGAATGCGATAAGTTTTTGAGGCTCAATTTACAGACAAACCATTTCTTGAGTGTAGTTTCCACGATTCGTGTTCTTTCTGATATATTTCGTTGGCATTTTTCTGCAGTAAACTCCAAAGGACTCCATCGTACTTACCTAATATGTTGAAATCACCGGCCAATTCACTTCGACACATATACAGTACTAGGTAGTAAGAAACTATTATATAATTTTACGATGGCGCAATAGTATTTTTATTTTCCAAGAGCTTTAATGTCGCCTTGCTGTGAGCGAAAACATACTGTCCGTGCTTACACGTAAACGTTTGTCGCCGGTGAGGATACGCAGCGCCATCTAACGACGCGTTTTTGAGTTTTAGCAGCTGGTCATCTCTCCCGGTTGGCCATCTCACCCAACTTTACTCTATATATATATATATGTATATATATATATATATACATACATATATATATATATATATATATATATATATATATATATATATATATATATATATATATATATATATATATATATATATATATATATATATATATATATATATATATATATATATATATATATATATATATATCAATATTAGTTTACGCAATTAAAGCTATACAGTCTTCTAATATCTTCGATAATCGTTAGATAATTTATACCAGTAATGTAAGCTTATTGGCAAAATTCAAAATCATCCAATCTGGTGTTTTAATTGTATCCACCGAATATCGTTTAATTAAACCGAAACACTATTTCCTGCCACTGGCAATTAATGCAAATGCATCGCTTGTTACGATGGCATTCATCACGCACCTACCCATGCGTCCCACAGATTAATACCAAACTAAATTCTATATTTTATCGGGGCGATTTATCTAGAAATGCATTTACAGAACGCAGTCCAAGGCGTTCTCGTATTATACACCGGGTAAGAGCCGAACAACGCGAACCACCCCCCTTTTGCTATATAATGGGAATAAACCGCGTTGTTATGCGCTGATTTCATTTCGTTATCTGATCACATTTACCCTCCAACACTGCTGCTCACTAAGCCGCTTTGCAGTTTCAATTTTGCTGACAAATATTGGCTGTTAGAGTGACGTTACCGAACGAAAACAAGGCAGCGTACAACGGTTCGGAGCGATTTTTATTATTCGGAGTTTACCAATTTTGCGGCGCGGAACTTCATTCATGCTTTCTGTTTACACCTTGCGGCTTTACAGTAGTTTGGTATCATTTTCCCCTTCGATACGACAATGTTAATGTAATTATGCCCCAAACGTTTCAATTTTAATTACTGGTATTGTAATTATGTTTGCTTGGGCTAGTTAATATAAATAATTTTCGAGAGTTAAGTCACATAATTTTATTAAATTCCGAGTGAATGATAAATATATTTTTTGCATTAGAAAACTATAAAGGATATGAATATTACAAAATTATTTCACTGATTTATAATAGCGAATTCAATCTACTGAAAATTCTGTTGGTGGGAATCTTGAGTTTTTGCATTGTACACAGTGGCGCAACTAGAGGGGGCTAGGGGGACCTTAGCCCCCCGACCCCAAAATTAGCCCCCCCGCCAGCCGATTGGCGAGGGCCAACCAAAACACTTAAACTCCATTTTGTTTGTAAAAATGGGTAAGAAGGTATTTTTCCGTAGCACAGTTTATTTTTCTCTTGCATCTTCCGTTTTTTAGTTAAGAAATAAACATTAACATCTTGCAGTGGCGGCTCGTGAGTATATTGAAGGGTGAGGCTACATGAGGTTAGTTTTGTTTAAATGTGAATAAATTTCCACGTTACCCATGAGGTATTATTCTGCGACGCTTTGACCTTTTTTTTTTAGTGGAGGTCATCGCCAATAGCCCTACTAAACCATTAAAAACTAAAAAATAAACTCTAAAAAAAGTAAATAAAAAGTAAACAAAACAAGTAAAATATGTACACCTATGTTAAGTCCTAACACTGGAACCTGTGGTGGAAGATAGATCAAAATACTAGAGTTCTAGCCACACTACACCACAACTTGTTATGTTCTGGACGCGCGTTTCTCTAACCAAGTTAGCATCATCAGCAGATGATATAAAGTTTATATCATTTGTTTATGTTTTATATCATCAGTTTATATCATCTGCTGATGATGCTAACTTGGTTAGCGAAACGCGCGTCCAGAACGTAACAAGTTGTGGTGTAGTGTGGTTAGAACTCTTGTATTTTGATGTACACCTATCACTAAAATATAGCGGTGATTGCGATAATAAAAACATAATTTAGTTTATTAAAACTTAAAATAAATAGTTGTATGAAATAAGATAAAAAAACTACTTTTTGTACAGTAAATCTATACGTCTGTCTTTTAAGGTTGCAAATTTATCTATAATTTGGTCGTAAAAGTTTTGGTCTTCACTAAGTTCTGACAGTAATTCCTGCTCTATTGACATCATTGCTAAACCCGAAAGCCGTTCTTGTGTCATTGTGTTTCTTAGGTAGGTTTTGATCCGTTTAAGACATGAAAAATTTCGTTCGGCCGATACACTTGTTGCGGGAATAGTTAAAACTAAATTAAAAAGCTTATATGCCTCCGCAAAAATTGCTTTAAAATCTTTAAATAACAAAGCTAGACTTTTTTCGACATCTAAATTTGAAAATTGTTCATCCCTATACAATTCAAAAAGCTCATTCTTTAATCTGTCTCTGTCAAAAATGTTTGGATAATTTTTTAATAAATTATTTAATAAGTCGTCTGGAAAGCATTTAACATATTCCGAATATTTTGTGCAATCGAAACCGCGTCCCTAATTGAAGAATTATACACTCTATCATTTCGAAATATAATATTTTATATTTAGTAAAAATATCAAAGTCGCTAGAACATTGCCCTCGACGTGTGTTAGTTGGCAGAATAGTGGCTTTTTTAGCAATATTGAAAAGTTCTTTGAAATGGTCCTCGTTTCTAAATTCAATAATTCGTTGCTTGGCAAGGTTTATTTGCGAAATGCAGTAATTTATATCTAAATACTTTAACTGTAATATTTGCAACAGTACATCAGTGCAACTAAAAATTTGTTTATAAATATGCGTTAAAAGGCAAAATTCGAAATCATTAAAATGCTTTAGAAATCCTTTTGCACCATTAATAGATTCTGTTCCAGAACTTATGTCATTAATAATAGTTTCAAATACTATAATTAAATTGTCCCATTCATTAGCCATTAAGTTTAAAATTTTAGACCGTGTATACCATCGCGTTTCTACAGCTCGTGGAATTCTTTTACCTACTATCTGATTAAGCACAAAAGACCTTTTTGGTGAATAATTTGGTATTCCTAATAAAGTGGTAAAAAATATACGACTTTGGGTAATCAGTTTTGTTCCCTGTTGTAAAACTAGATTTAATCTGTGGGCGCAACAATGAGTAAACATAGCTAAAGGAGCAATAGATCTAACTTTTGTTTGAAGCCCATTTATTTCACCTGCCATAACACTAGCCCCATCGTAACACTGCGCGACCAATTTATTTTTAAAGTCATAAGGCTCTAAGCTGTTTTGTGTTAAATGAAAAAGGCTCTCTGCTGTTCTATTATCGCTAACGTCAAAAAATCCTAAAAATCTTTCTTTTAAAGATCCGTTGGTCACATACCTAACTGTAATCGAACACTGTGATTTTTCTGTTATATCGGTACTATCATCCGCAATTACGCCAAAAAAACAACAATGTTATTGATTTCTTTTTTTATATATTCTTGATATGTCATGTATGCAACCAATTAGTTCATTTTGTATAGTCTTAGATTGTCCCGTAAAAATATTACTAAATTTAGCACAATGTTCAGTAAGTTCGGCATTTCTTTTTATTAAGCATGCAAATATTTCCTTAAAATTGCCACGGTTAAAAGAATCTGTTGTTTCATTATGACCTCGAAATGCCAAGTCCTGTTTACCCAAAGTAATAGTAACATCAATTAAATAATTTAATAATAAACGGTTTTTTCGAACATTTTCATTATAACAATTTTATTAAGACTTGCATTTTCTTGTAGGGCATCCGCAATAGTCGCCCTATTTTGCTCCAGTCTTGTAAGTGCTACCGAATTTTTAATATGCTCTCTTGAACTTTCATGCGATTTTACTGCTCGTGAAAAATTTTTTAAATCCGAATATCCGCCCCCTGAACTCCAATTATTTTTGACGCAACCTAATAAAATACAAGGCCAACAATATAAGCTTTCTTTATAAATACTTCCGCATAGCCACCGATAAGTTTCGTACCAAGATATTTGAAAAGTTCTTGAATATTTTTTACCTTGCCTCTTATCGTTAAATATTGCTAAAATTTTCGGCGTCGGACGGCTACCTAATATCTGTTTCTTTTCAGTTTCGCTTCTTCTTAAAAAAGGCGTTTCAATTAATGAAGCAATAATGTCGTGAATAGGATTCATTTCAAAAGCAAAAAGCAAATACAAAAAATGGAACGGTCCAACTTACCAAATCAAAACAAAACAAAAACTTACTCACGCGTATTTATTCACCTTAAAAGACAGAACGCCCTCAATCAGCGATTATCGCAATCTATTTCCTATTTCTTTCTCAGCCGCACGCACCACGTAAAAAGAAGCCGTTGGATTTCGCTGGTCATGTGATTTAAATAACCAATAAAAGCATATCCAAGCTACAGATTTATCGCCTCAAGAATGCAATAGAAAACGCGTGCATCGGCAATCGCCATCCCGCTCTGTCGTAATCAGGTGACTCGCCGGCATCGGCACCGGCCGTTGATAAATAGGTCAGAAGTCGAAACTTTCCAAGCTAAAATTATTTCGCCTCATTCTAGAGCACTTTCTTTAGGAATGGGTTTGCACGGATTGCACGGTCGGTTTTTTGATGTGGTCAGAATTTATTTTCTAAAATATTTATTATGGGATTATATTTTGTTTTTTTTTTAATGTTATTATGTGGCAAAACTGTTAAAAAGTATATTTCTAATTGGTAATAGATGAAAAGTTATATAAAAAAATTCTCTTTTCCTTTATTTTGGGGGTGAGGCGCGGCCTCAGAGGCCTACCCTGACGAGCCGCCACTGACATCTTGTATACTTTTAAACAATTTAATTGGACACTATCTGGGCTTACAAAAACGTAAAGGCGCGCTTATTTTGAAGTTATGTATCATAAAAGTTTGAGAAAAGTGTACGAGATATTTTTTAAGGGGTTTAAAAGAGTAAAAAATCATATTTTGTTTACGCAAAACCGATAATAGTCAAACTGAAAACAGAAATAGGTGGGGAAAATGTTCTAACCTTAAAAAATCATGAAAGTCATTGATAGATACTTAATCTTTCTCGACTATACATATTTAAAATAAAATTGAGGTGATATTCCAAAAAACGGCGAAACTTCTGTTATTTAATTTTTTGTATCAAAACCATGTTCGTCTCCCAAGTAGCACAAATTAGCTGATGAGCTTTTTTGCCTAACAGTTATCTATAAAAAATACATAAAAACCAGACATTTGTCAAATTTTGGCAAATGATTCTTGGTTTGTTTTCTAGCCATGAAAGCTCGCTTCAAATTAGATTTTTTGGCTCCAAAACTAGCAGTTTTTATTGTAGATAGGCTATAGCATAATTACTTAGCCAAAAAATATCTTTTATAGGATAAACCTCCAACTTTTTTTTTTGTAATATTGGATGGCCAAAAAGTAGAAATATCTGTCAATTTTGTTGCCACAATATAACCACATATATTCTAGTAAGTATTGAAGTTAAATTATCGTAAGCATAGCTGTTTAATATGCCAGAATATGGCATTTTTAATCAATAGAAATCGAGGTCAGAATATAATCAATAAGTAGGCATTTTTCCCAAATGCCAACCAAACATATTTTAGCAAGTATGTAAGTTTAATTATAGTAATAATAGGTGTATAAGAATGCCAGATTATGACATTTTAAGCCAACAAAAATTGAGAGGAAAAAATATGGCTTTTATTATCACATTTTTGTTTCAAAATTAAACTAAAATTGGGTAGTTTTATTTCGCTTATTTTTGCTTTAATATTGCCAAAAAATGCCACATTTTCAAATTTACGTTTATAACCTTTAAAACTATACTTAACCAAACTGAAAATTTATTTAGAAAAACGAAACAAAATCATACAACAGGTCTAATAAAAAGATTAAATATTTCACCACATATTATAGAAAAACGCTGACTTGGGGTAATCGTCGTTTAATTTTGTTACGCTGGCTCCTGTGTCTTAAATTCGCCATTTTTTAGCGAGCAATAAAGGCAAACCAAGTAGCCATTTTTATTGGCAAAATTTTAGTAAATGTTGCTACATTTAAAAACTATTGCCATTTGATAAATATTTGCTTACAAGGTGGCAGGAATATTTCCTTAAAAAATAACCCAAAGCTTTTTATGATCCGCCATGATTGAAGTTAAAATTAAACTAATTTCCTAGCAACCATTACTTGACCACTTTAGGGACTCTTTATTGAATTTTCTTAGTAAATTACATGTCCAAAAAAAATTGCGGAAAACGAAATTTTTAGTTTAAAGAAGGGGCGCGTGTTTTATGTGCCTATCTTAGATTATTTTAACAGTAAAAGTTCCTACGTAAGTGTTTTTTGTCCCCACCAACCGTCAAATGAATATTTTACACAATAACTTATAGTATACGTATTTCTACGAAACCATGATTTGTTATGTTTGCATTTCCTCTTGGCTCATAAATTCTTACACTCATTGGCTCTGTTAATTCTATTTCTACATAATTTGAAACATTTGATGATTTATCATATAAATGAAGAAAATGCAAAGAGAAATTATTTAGGTAAATTTCGGAAAAAATGTTACTCAAATTTCGGCTGACAAACAAATCAGAATTCAGCTAAAAAAGCTCGATTTTAAAGTCAAGAAGTAGCAAATAACCCCAACCACAATACCACTTTAGTCATATTTCAGTCTTTATACTATAATAGAACTGTTATTTTAACTAGCAATTTTAACTAATTAGCCAGAGATATTAGCAAATATCACAGCATTTTAGCCCATATATGATTATATGTGCTACTTGGGCTGGTATACAGGGTAGACCAAAAAGAAGGAGGCACTTTGGCAGATTTCCTGTTAACAGGTCCAGTAAAGCAGGAGAAGTGATAACTTTAAACTCCTTAAAATTTTTATATACGAGTTTCATCGTTCTATGTAACTTTAAGTGTCGTAATTTATTAAAAAAATATTTATTTTTTGACAGCTGTCATAGATATTAACCCTTTCACTACTAGCGCCGTATGTATACATTTTACCAATCGAATACGAGCGCCGTATTATAGAAATTTCTGTTCCCTTAAACTACGAGCATCGTACGTATACGTTCGTATATAAGAATGGCCTTGGGTTCTATTTTCGTCGGGTGGGGAGTTCCTAGTATGCGCAAACGTTCGATTTTAGTACATGCGGCTGCTTTGCGAGAACAGGTTGTTACGAGCGCCGTACGAATACACGTGGCGGGAAAGACCGTTATTTCTTTGTTTATTCTCTGGTACGAGTCGTAGATTGGTAAATAAAAAGTGTTTATTATTATTGAAATGGCCAGTAATATAGATAAAAACATAAAAAGGGCTGGCATTACACATCTAAAAGATAGAGAGCAGGGCAGAAATATGTTCTTGGAGAACGATGATCAACCAAATCGTGAATATAGTAGCGGAGAGAGTGACGAGGAAGATAATGACATATCGGCGGTAAACATTGATGATCCAGAATTATATGACCCAATAGATGAAATATCCGATTCCGACGAACCAATAATAGATGATAAAACATGTTTTCAGTGGTTACATGATACAGATTGGAATCCAATTTTGCCTGAATTTGATAGTGCAAACAGTGGTTGCACCAAAAACGAATTGATGGGTAAGCATTTTATTTTATTTTGCTATTGACCGTTTTATATGGCGCGGGTTTTTTTTTAGAAACTTCCGCTGAATTAAAATTCTTCGAGACCTTTTTTTCAAGAGAATTAGTAGAAAAAATTGTGCTGGAATCAAACAGGCAATTGTCATATCTAATCGAAAATGATAATGAATTTATCAAAAAGAATAAAAAATCTGCAAGTTATGAAGTCACAGAAGAACAATTATATACATTTTTTGGTGTCTCCCTCCTTATGACTAGATGTAAGAAATTACGATTATATGAATATTGGTCTACTGCTCCACTTTTATCAACGCCCATTTTTAGTACCCTAATGAAAAGAGATAGATTTTTTTTTATATTGAAAATTCTTCATTTTTGCGATAACAAAGAGCCGAAGCATGACGACAAGCTCAATAAAATAAGGATGGTTATTGATTTTTTACGCAACAAATTCAGTGACGTTTTCTGTCCATATGAAAAATTATGTATTGACGAAAGTTTGGTATTGTTCAAAGGCCGTGTTTGAGTTTCAAACAATACATACCGTCAAAACGTCACCGATTTGGCGTTAAGTTGTTTATGTTGTGTGATAGTAAAACCAAATATTGTTTAGATTTCATTATATATACTGGTACAAATACAGATGTAGATGAATTGCCAAGAGATATCGAAGTAATTGGTAAATCTGGGCAAGTAGTAATCACCCTTATGAAAAATTACTATCAAAAAAACCATAAGCTTTACATGGACAATTGGTACAACAGTCCAAAACTTGCGCGCACTTTGTTTGAAAATAAAACATACGTGTGTGGAACAATAAAAAAAAATAGGAAGAATATGCCAATCATTGAGGAAAATTTAAAAAAAGGGGAAATGACTTTTAGAAGTAGCGGTAAGGAGCTTGTAATAAAATGGTGAGATAAAAAAGAAATTCACATGATAACTACATTTCATGATTATGGTATGTCATCAACCGGTAAGACAGATAGGAAATCGGGCAAGGTTATTATGAAACCCAATTGCGTTATTGATTATAATTTCAACATGGGAGGAGTAGATCAAACTGACATGCTTATTAGTACAATTGAATCTGTAAGAAAGTGCATAAAGTGGTATAAAAAACTTTTTTTTCACCTTCAAGATATGTGCATAATAAATGCGCATGCTCTTTACAAAATCGTTACTAAGAAAAACCTAACTGTGGCTGATTTTCAGCTACAAGTAGCAAGACAAATATTTCAAAAATACGCAACTCCAGACAATTGCTTGCCTCAACATAGGCCTGTAGACCATCCGTTGAGGCTTACAGCAAGGCATTTTATTAAAAAAATACCAAAACCTACAGTCACATCGCGAGCAGTGGTCAGACGATGTGTTGTTTGTTCCAAAAAAGGGACCAGACGTGACAGTACTTATCAATGTGACGAATGCAATGTTGGCCTTTGTGTAACACCTTGCTTTGAAATATATCACACAAAAAAGAATTACTAAACTTTTCCAAATTCCGTTTTAGGGTTTCATTTGTATGTTATTTTTTTTTTAAATGTGTCCTTTTGATATTTTTGTATTTTATTTTCTGTAATAAAATAAGAGAATTACATCGTGTTTTTTTTTAAATACGAGCGCCGTGTGTGTACGTTTTAAAATTTAGCTAAATACGAGTGCCGGACGAAAACGTTTTTTAAAAAAGTACCAAAATACGAGTGCCGGACGAAAACGTTTTTTAAAAAAGTACCAAAATACGAGCGCCGGACGAAAAAGTTTTTTAAAAAAGTACCTACATACCAGCGCCGCACGGGGACGTTTATTCTAAATTTCGTCGTACACGGGTAGGCCGGCTATATTAGTTCGTCGTATAGAAAGGGTTAATCAAATCGTATATAGCCGAAACATAAAAACTTAGACAATATCGGGAGTTTATAATTAAATCATAGCCGTACGAAAAAATGGTTAAAATTGGTTTTATCCTATATTCAATATTATCTTATAAGTGTCAGGGCTTGAGCCCCCCAAAAGTCGATGTCTAGTTGCGCCACTGATTGTACAACTATGAAAAGATTTTTTTACGTATAGTCTAAATCAAGTATGGTTAATCTTTGCTTAGATAAGGGCATAATTTCGGGTAAGAAATAGGTAGATAGTAGTGAATAAAAATGCGGTAAAAATTTACACATTTTTTATTTATTAATTACAATAGCATAATCAAACATATAAAAACATAGCATAATCAATGAAAATAAATGAGAGACTTGACTTTGAACCTGAGAAACAAATGGATCAATATTGGGGTCAATGTCACTAGTACATAGGCGCAAGTGTTTTCTAAATTAACATCTGTAAACCGAGTATGGTGATTATTTTTATTAATTTTCATGGTTGAAAAAAGCTGCTCATATTTAGACGTGCTGCCGATGTAGAAATTATTTTTCGTGCGAAAACTCTCAGCTGCGGATACTTTTCTTCGGAAAGGTATGTCCTGTAAAATTCGCCTAGTTCCACATCATCAAATTTAGAATTCAATTATGAATCTTCTTGAAGCTCGATCAACTCCATTTTACACTTCCAAGGATTTGCAAAAATATTGAAAGTGCTTTTTAACCCTTTAAAGTTCTTTAGTATAGACGTATTACCACCATAATAAGTCGTTATTTTAAAATCTAAATCAAATTCCGCGCCATGTCAAATTCATCCGCCTTTAATTAGTGTTGCAAACAGTTTTTAGTAGCTTGTGCTACTTGCAAGGGTACGGGCGTTAGCGACAAAGTGGTACAACGTATATACCAAAGACTTCTAACGCCAACAAAAATTAGGTTTTATGTTTTTGGATATATTTTTGCTTATATTTATAAGAAATATTATATATAAGTATTATCTACAAATGTTTACTAAGTAACGTAAGTTTAGTTTCGAGTGCCCAATGCATAATTTTAGGAGTAAAAACATAATTTCTTTGCAACCATAAAATTTTTTTATGATTTTTATACAATTTTTTTTTGATTTTTACAAAATTTCTACGCTTCTTTTTAGATTCATCTTTTGATAGAAGTTTTATATACGCTTCTAAATAAGGTACCTGTTAAAATTTTTTCTTCTTTTTATTGCGCTAAGAAAATTTTATTAATTTTACCAAGATATGATTTTATGAATTTGCAATTCTTTTCTTTAGTGGGAATAAATAAACAATAAAATGCATGGTCATTATTGTTTTCGTGAGGCCTTTTTGGGAATGTATTGTTATAAATCATGGTGATGAGGTCTCATTTAGTTTATACTGTACAAAGTGTCCCGTTATTTAGTTTATACTATACCAGGTGCCCCGTATTTAATATGCTGTTACCAGATTTTAGGGCAATTTCGAAACTATTTGATGATTGTGGGTGGTGTGCGCAATTTTATGACTAGGGTTGTTTTTAAAATAATGGATGCACCAAAAGACAAATAGTACTGGAAAAGGCCACTGACTGAACAGGAGTTGCTAGGGGACTTTGCTGGCGATTCGGATGCAGATGACCAATTTGATTCCCAAGCGTCCTCCAGCATGCAATATTCAAGAGGATCAAACACACATTCTTCTAGTTGGTGCTCTGAAGTTAGTCTTGTCGCCAGCAATTGAAAATACACAACAAGGAAAAGGGCTAAGCTGGATCCTCCTGCTGATTTCTTAGATTTTGATTCCGTCGATTCAGTTGCCGACAAAACCTAGGCCAGATTCTCCAACTCCTTTGCAAAATATATTATTATCGTTTGACAGTGATGACGACGTAGGTGTAGACGAATTAGAAGAAGAAGTTAAGGAGTTTTCCGTCTGTTCAAAAATGTCTGTGCCTCCTACAAGTTACATAAATTATATTTTTTTATAGAAATAAAAAACAAGAACATTTCTTTTTAGATTGCTCATTTTTATTCGGAAAAACAATACGAACAATTTAAATGGCTAACAGGGTTTGAAAATATAAGTAAATTATTTTGTTGGCCATTTTTACTTTTTGAAAATGAAAAAAGTCTCTGGAATAACACTGGTTTTTCCGATTTAAACAATTTCCATAAAGCTGTAAAAAGACACATTATGGCCAAAGCGCACTTGCAGGCCGTCATAAAAGAAAAAGTCTTCGGCAAAACCAGAATTGAACACACCCTTAATAAACATTTGGAAATTAGTCACCGCCAACACAATGAACTAGTTGATAAAAATAGGCAAATATTAAGAAGACTTATCGATGTTGTTTGTTTTCTCGGACAGCACGAATTGGGATTTAGAGGTCATGACCAAACAAGGGTTTCTTCAAATAGAGGAAATTTTCAAGATTTACTTAGTTTAATGCCTAAATATGATGATTGCTTAAAAAATTATTTAGAGCAGTCTAGCGTTTTTCGCGGAACGTCGAATCGAATCCAGAATGATTCAATTTGCGCTGTTGCAACCATTATTCTAAAAACAATTAAGCAAGCAGGAGATTGGCGAGACGCGGTTCATTGTTATTGTTCTGGACGAAACAACTAATTTTAGCCAATTATCTATAGTAATACGCTACGTTAAAACAGACGGAAGTATTCAAGAGCGATTTTTAGGTTTTGTGAATGTGTCCGAAAATCGTACAGCAGATGCATTATATACCGTAGTTTATAACGTTACTAAAGAAATTAATGGAGAGAAAAAATTAGTTGCTCAAAGCTATGATGGAGCTGCGGTGATGGAAGGACAAGGGGTCTGCAAGCTAAAGTTCGAGAAACTTTCCCAAGTGCTGTGTTTGTCCATTGTTTTACTCATAAATTAAATTTAGTTTTATCGCAGTCAATCAATCACATTAAAGAGTGTAAAGTATTTTTCATTACTTTAAGTGGCATGGCCGCTTTTCTTCCGAGTCAACAAAACGTACACAAGCTTTGGACTCCATTGTCCACAAACGATTGCCCAAAGTAGCTCCTACTAGGTGGAACTATAATGGAAGACTTGTGTGTGTGGTTGAACTATTTGAGAATATAATAGAAAATAATGAAACGTGGGACTCAGAAGCAATAAGTAGTTCGAGGGGGTTTTTGGACTGTTTGAAACGAGATTTTAATTTTAATTATTTGTTGAACATATTTTCAGAAATATTTTCATTCTCGGACAATATTTTTAATATATCACAAACTAAAACAAATGATATTGCTTTTTGCCTAAAAAAAGTGGATGATTTTAAGTCCATGTTAAGCCAAAAAAAGAGATGACTTTGACCTATTTTGGGAGAAAACGATGTCGTTAAATGAAGAGCCACAAGCCAAGCGTCTTCGAATAGACAAGGTCGGAGATGTTCAAACATCATACAGATGCCTCTTTTATGAAATAATCGATCGAATTCAGTAACAAACAAACTATAGATTTAACGGTTTAAATGATTTTAAATTCCTCAAGCTCTGCAATTTTGATGCATTTAAAGGAAAAATTTTTTCACAAGATGCGTTTAAATCTCTTCTTCTTCGTTATGGCCAGTTCTTCGACCGAGCGTTACTGCGGTCTGAACTAAAAGTGATTTACGAAACTGATGACATTGGCGCAAAAATAACGTTAAGGAACTAATGCAATTTTTAAAAGATGAGGAGCTGGAAGATGCCTACACCGAAGTGTCGAAATTGTGTGAATTAGTATTGACAATACCTGCCACAAGTTCATCAGTAGAACGCAATTTTTCAACACTTAAACGTATAAAAAATTTCGTGAGGAATTCAACGGGGCAGGAGAGACTTTCGCATACATCGCTGTTGCCCATTGAAAATAAACTTCTCCAAAAAATGTCGGAGCATCGACGTTTTTATGATGACGTCATTGACGAATTTGCAAAAAATGATCGAAGAATCGAATTACATTACAAATAGGTAAGTTTCTAAAAATTGCTTCCCTTTCTTAAAATTTCACCGCACGCCCCTGGACTATACAGCTGTTCAAAATTGAGAATCCCAGTTTTTAAATGTCAATATCTCGAAAACAATTAAACTTAGGCCTATGGAGAATATAAAGTAGACTTACAACTTTAGATAAAAATCAAAAACGTAATAAAATATAGGGTGTTTCATATATGAAAAACTATTTAAGTAGGTATATATGTAAGTCATCCTATATACTAATATTTATATTTAAACTTTTTCTCTATCTCTAACCATTATCACCAAAAGCGAAAATACATTATTGGGACACCTTGTATAAAAAACATTTTCTAAAGTTATACAACTATTTGTCATGCTAAAACTTTTTGCAAGAATATTTTTTTGAGACTTTAAAAGTACATCATATTTTTTTCAAATACGAAGCAAACTTTTTGAAATGCACTCAGCAAAAATACTTTGTTAAAATTTGAACCAATATCCCTAAACATAAGTTTAAAATTGTAATAAGTTATATCTTGAAGGCTGCATTTTATTGTAATAAGGAAGTTTCAATTTTGAACAAAAAAAGATTAATATATGTAATTAAACGCACACAGAAGAGATATGGATAATGCTGTACTGAAGCAAGCCTGTCTCCGAGTGACGTAGATAGCTCACACCGAGTTGGGATAGGTCAAGATCGCTCGAGGCAACCTATAGAGTTAGTGGGCCTTGCCTTGCAGTGGCCGTTAAGCCAGTAATTCCTCTGTGACTACAAATTCTTCAATACCTCGTATGAAAATAGCTAACTGGGCTGTGTGAGATAAATCGGTATTTTCATCCAAAGCAATCGAAAATGCTTGAAAACCAGTCAATCTATCAGTCAATGTTTTTTGGATATCACTAGCCATCATATCTATACGTCAAACAACAATACGTCGCGATAAGCTCACTTTCTCCAACTCTTTCTTCTATTCTGGGCACAAAAGTTCTAGGCACTCTTTAACAAACTCTCCCTCCGAAAATGACTTCGATCTTTTAGCTATCTTGCAACTAACTATAAAACTAGTTTTAACAACATAGTCTAGACTTGATCTTTGTGAATGGAACATTTGTTGCTGTTTCCCTTAATCAGTAATGAGTTTTTTAGTTTTATTTTTTCTTAACTAACTAACGGGCCAATTATATTGATCGAAATGCTTACTGGAGTAATGTCGCTTTATATTGTATTTTTTTAAAACAGAAATTGTTTCATTGCACAACAAACATATAGGCTTACCATTGTGCATGATAAAAAAGTATTCATCAGTCAATTTGTTTTGGAATTGACGACATTTTGTGTCAACTTTCCGCTTTTTTAAACCAGACATCTTGATAGATTTCTTTTTGAGCTGAATTTGCTTCAATATTTCCCGCGTCTTTTCCTATCACTTGTTAAGAAGTAACGAGTTGACACACGCGCTAAGCGGTTTATATATTATCCGCAATAAACAACTAGAATACTCTCAAATCGAGAGTCTCGATCGTACGCGAATATGCGATACAAGCGCTCAGAGCCAACTGTTATTCATAACGCATCGCTCGGAGCGCTTCAAGGTCATCGGGCGTCTTCCCGAAAGTTTATCTATGTGTCTCTTTCTAACGACTAGTTGTGACTCGGTCTGTTATTTTAACTAAATGAGGAAATTGTTTATCGATTTTAATCTTTATGATTTAAAGAATACAGTTTTAGGTTGGTTGACAGTAATTACAAATAAACTATGTGTGCTGAATTTTTAATTTTTTGCGAGATATTTTAAATTTCTGAATCTCTCGCAGGCTGGATTGGAGCTGGTGGAAGACCGGATACGGGCTGAAGGTTGACCATATGTCTACATCATACGTGGAAACCGATCGTTACAGCAAGTCACGGTTCGTTAAATCTATCCAAGCTAATTCAGTGTTCCATTTACGTAATGTAAAGATTCCTGAAGATAGGATTCCATTTTGAGACGATTTATACTACAGAACCATAATGTCTTAACTGACCAAAACCCTGGATGCTTCCGTTTTATATATTTAATTGTATTAATAAATGTTTTAATAAATTAAACGCAAAATACAAAAAAATATATTTAGTAGAGACCAAATTCAGAAACAAACTTATACAACGACACGAAGGGCTTTTTTAAAGCGGAAAATCTTCCCACAAAACGGAGGGTGGTCGACTTTATGGCCGGTGCCTTTTCATGGAAATAACTGTCATCTGTTTTACAGATAAGATCGTAATTGAATCAGCCTGACAGCCGATTTGCACATGGCCGCCACACCGATGAGTGTGTATGCTGTTATTTTGGTATGCGCCAGTAATATTCTGTTTCTCCCCTTTGTTTGGCCCCTGGCGGTTTCCTTGGTTTATATTTCATAATTTGACGTAAACTTTTAAATAGAGTTATTACAGTATGAAACATATTTTTTGTGTACGAGTCACAAGCATCAATTAAATATGAACGTCTAGTTTTTTCTACAAAATTGAAATGCTTGTAATTTTGAAATTTCAAAATTAAGTTTAAGAAAATCAGTTTCCTTTCCTTTCATTAGGAAGTGTGACCCAATTTAGATTATTATATAATCATTTAGTAACACATATATGCTGTCTTTTCAATTGGGCGCCATTTTGTTCCAGTATATTGGATTAATATAGTCGAATGTGGTCTTATCGTGCGGGACCAAAGGTCACCAACTTTTTGAATCAAATCAGAAAACCCAGTGAATACCAAAATGTTGTGTGATTCTTTTATGGAGTTATTAAATCTCGATGGGCTTTTTACAAATATACAGGGAGAAAGAAAATATATTTTTTTATTATGTTACGCAATATTATTAAGATAAATTAAATAAGAAAATTCGCTAAATATGTATTTGGTTGGCAAAAACAAAAATACACAGTACTGTGATAACAAAAAAATTTTATTTTGCAAAAATATTATACTCTTTTGTTTACTATTACTTTAGTTATTACTTCCCTCGTGAGATTTTTTCAAAAGGATCCCTAGATGCCGGAAAACATGTTTTCTCAATTCCGTCTGTCTGTAGGTATGTCTGTCCGTCAGTCTCTCTGTTCGCGGCATAGCTAAAAAACTACTTATCCGATTTCTTCAAATTTCAGTCTAAAATTAAGGGCCATGCATGCAAAAAATACGGGCTATATATATACATATATATATATATATATATATATATATATATATATATATATATATATATATATATATATATATATATATATATATATATATATATATATATATATATATATATATATATATATATATATATATATACATATATATATATATATATATATATATATATATATATATATATATATATATATATATATATATATATATATATATATATATAGGCTGTATTTTTCGAAAGTCCTGAGTTTCTGTTACAGCGATTTTACCGATTTTTATATATCAAATTTTGTCTTATAATTAATAAAAAATTTTACTTATTTTAAACACGCTTTAAAATTGTAACAAGTATTCTGTAATTATTTATATATTGCCTACAAAATTACAAATGTACTAAAAAAGTATGCAAAAAATTGGTGTCATATCTAATAAAAAAAATTTTAAATTAAAATTCACTGGCTAATATCCAGGAGCCAGTGGCAAAAGCTCTGAAAATCGGTATAAGGAATGTACAGAAACTTGTGCATGAAACAAAAACATAATTTACTTCCGAAGAAGATTAAATAATGTACACGAAAAAATCCAAAGGCAAAAGACTTAAGTTACAATGCTAAAATGGATATTCATAATGTAATTTATGATTTATACACGTCAAAGACTAATATAATCCTTCAGAAACTTTTTAATATTATAGACTAAAAAATATCATCATCACTTAAAAAGTCCTCATCTTCTGAGTCGTCCTCAAATGGCGCAATGATCATTGGTGCTATTTCGACATCTAGAACTCGTTCTCAATTTTACCAATCCCATATTAATTTCTCCGTATATTCCACAGATTTCTTCCATTACTCATGCGTAATATAATTTAATGAATCTTGCCAAACAATTTGCACTTCATCTGATGTAAGACCATCGTTAACGTGTTTTTCGTAATATGATTTTGCCCCAGCCCATATTAATTATATAGCGTTAAACTGCCAATGGTATGGCGGCAGTCGTAAAACCTCATGTCCATTTTCCCGTAATATTTCATTTACGGCATATATTGTTGTTTTTAATAGATTTTGCCATTAAAAAAAGTTCTAGTTCCAGCATATTGGGTTAAGGATTTTGTTTTTGTTTTGTTAGCCAGTCATAAATATCATTTTTCTTCCAGAATGAAGCAGGTTGTTTATTTAAGATTCTTGAATGATTAAAGATGGAGCATCTAAATTTGGAATCAGTTGTTCTTTTAACCGCTTTTTAAACAGTTCACACTTCATATTATCATGGTAGTCCATATTTTGGGATGTTGAAGAAAAAGGTGCACCTGGGAGAAATCCTGTTGAAGAACCTGGATGCAAAATGATGAACCGTTTTCTCGTCCCACATCCCCTTTTTCTCTTGAAACTTTTTACAGACTCGTCCTGCCAAGATTTCAAACCACTTCCATTAAAAAATATCCAAGTCTCGTCTAAAAATACCACTTTTCTAAATTTTGAATTAACATTTTCCGTGCATTTCTTTAAAAACTGGATACGCTGACTTGCTATATGTCGCAACTCGCATAAAAATCTTCGATTACAGTCCTTTTTATATCGAAAACCCAACATTTTTATTAATTTTGACAGCGATTTTAGTTCAATTTTCAATATGCCTCGATTTTTTAAAGCTTCTTTTAAAACTTGAAGGGTTATATTAGTTTTCAATGTGTAAAAATCGTAAATTGCATTACGAACATCAATTTTTACATTGTCATTTAAGTCTTCTGTCTTTGGCTTTTTTCGTGTACATTTCTTAATCTTCTTCTGTAGTAAATTATTAAATAATTAAAGTATTTCTTTCTAATTTTTAAAACAATTCCAAGTCGAAGCATCGTGAATTAATAGACAATTTTTGGATGTTTCCTAAACTGCATATTTGCAGTTTAGTGTTACTATAAACTAAATAATTAAACGTAAATTTGCAAATGTTATAGCTTATTATCCACTAGACTTAAGGCACATGAACGATGTATTAAAAAGAAACAAACTGTTCAATCTGCTGTAGCTGAACACCAGCATACTACTGGGCATATTATAAATGTAAAAGAACCAAGGTTCTGCGTTGGAACGTAGACTAAAAATCCCTAAATACGTCTCGTGCAATCGAAGGCGAAACGTGCGATAGTAATTCCAACTTGGCACGGTCTAATCCCAAGAACCTTGATTTCTTAATTGACCAAATCCGCGAAAGCTTCTGTTCCAGGCTGTATAAATTATGTTAGTATGTACCATGTTATTGATTAAATAAACTTAAAAAAAGGTTGTGCTTTTTAATTATTTCAAATTAAGTACAAATCATAGCGCAGATCGGAGCTTTTACATTTACAGTTTAATTTGACAAAATACGGTTTCTCGCCTAGGTGTGTACTGAATTTGATAAAGTTAAGGGGACACGTAATATGTGTAATATAATTTGTTTACTAATGGTATACCGGTGACAATGAAACTACTACCCAGGGAGCCATTTGAAAACGGCTAGAAATAAAAATATGGAATTTGGTGTGTTCATAGGGTTGAACATTGTGAACATTTGTAAAATAAAAAGAATTGAATGTCGTTTCAGGCTTCTCCGGAAATGACGGAGACTTCGTTATTTTAAATGGAACATCCTGTATATTTTATGTTTTTTTGAACTCTTTTAACAATTCCAAACAACTTTTATATGACATAACCTATGTCTAAAATGTTTAGTAAAATGTGCCGTAATTCCCACTTAATCGTATTTTATGGAAAAACGGAGTAGACCAGGATGAAAACAATCACGGTTATTTGCTATTTATTCAAGCCTTTATCCAACTAAATGTCAAAAAAGAACATGTTCCAAGTTTAAAAAAAAATGTGTTTTTCGCAAATCGATTTTTCAAGTTTTGATCTGACCCTGTACCATAAAGGGTCAACTGATTGTTTTTCGATTTGGCTAAATATTAACATCATAAAAATAGGGTACCAAATTTTCAATTTTGCAGTTGTTTATGAAAGTTAAGTTAATGATAACTTAACCTAGTGTAATAACTACTTATAAACAAAGTTTTGCTAAAAAATCATATTAGCCTTGACAGAGGTTGCTATGGTTTTTAAAAACAATTGAATTTTGACAAGTAACCTTTATCACTTGTGGGCCTCGCAGATTGTTACACTTTTTGTAAATTCTCGTGCTTTATTTCGTGTCTCTATTGGTGTAGACTAAAAGTTCTTTGTAATCTCTTTAAAATGGCCAGTTTTACAAGGGCGGAACAAGTAGATATGCTTCTTGTTTATGGCGAGTGCTTGCAAAACAAAACCCCTACAGAAACCATTCCTGCTATACCTGCTATTTTCCGTGGCTATTACAACATTTGAAAACAGTTCCCCAAAATGAAAATGAAGGAAAGTTCATTATTAGCGAAGAAGCTGAAATAAACGTTCTGGCATGTGTGAATGCTGATCCAACTTTTTCTACTCACTAAATTGAAAGTGAAGTTAGAGTTAACAGAGATAGAGCAACGAACATTTTGAAGAAACATAAGTTCAAGCCCTAAAAATACCAAATCCACCAACACTTGGGTGTTAATGACTTTGCGCGGCGAGTTAAATATTGCCGATGGTTTATGGAAAATTCAAACCATAATAATAACTATAATATAAATAGATTAATATTATTTGCGGACGAGTTTCACTTCACGAATTTGGAAATGTTCAACAGAAACAACGTAAGATACTGGGCAAGAACGCTTTGGTGTTAATGTGTGGCTAGGTGTTTTAGGAACGAGAATTGTGGGCTCAATATTTTTGAGCCCCTTACAGCACAAACTTATTTGAACTTTCCAGAAACAACAGTTACCGATTTTTTGGACAACTTACCTGTTATAGAAATTCCCAACATCTACTTTCAACAAGATGGTGCACCGACCCATAATGCTCGAATTTGTGTAAATTATTTAAATGACAGGTATGGGGACCTATAGATCGGAACGAATGGACCTGTAAGGTCGCCAGCACGTTCGCCTAGATTTTTTCTTCTGGGGTCATATCAAAGAAAAACTCTATTTACCTCAACCTGACGATTTGGATTTTAAAAAATCGAATTATTAGTGCTATAAATACTATTAGCATAACTCAAAAAGAAAACGTATTACGGAAAATTGTTGAAAAATATGAGACCAGTATTGAACAAGGAGGTCGTGTTTTTGAAAATCTTAATTATGTACGTTCTTTTTTCTATTTCTTTTGTTATTAGTTAATATTAATCATCTCTAAGTATAATAAAGTTCATTTGTTTTCACCTTATCATATTTGTTCCTTTTTTAAAATTTGAATGAATTAAAATAGGATTCCTTTGAACAGTAGATTATGTTGAATCCATGGCCAACTTTGCTGGTGGTATAATTAAATAAGTGCTGGTAATATTGATTTTCTCTTTAGATGAGCATTAACAACATGAAAATAGGGTATCAAATTTTCAAGTTTGCAGCGGTCTATGGACATTGAATTAGTTTGTTCCAGTCAGTTGACCCGTTATGGTACAAGGTCTGATCAAAATTTGAAAAATCCATTTGCGAATAACACATTTTTTTTAATCTTGGAACATTTTCTTTTTTGACATTTTGTTAGATGAAGGCTTGAATAAAGAATAAATAACCGTGATTGTTTTTATCCTGGCCTACTCCGTTTTTCCATAAAATACGATTAAGTGGAAATTATCATATAGTCAATGAATATTCAGTGAATAGTCAATTTGACTAAATATTTGTTATGCTGTATAAAAGTTGTTAAAAATTGTTAAGAGAGTTCAAAAAACATAAAATATATAGGATGTTCCATTTAAAATAACGAAGTCGCGGTCATTTATGGGGAAACCGGAAACGATATTCAATTGTACAAATATTCACAATATTCAACCCTATCAACACACCAAATTTCATATTTTCGTCTCTAGCCGATTTCAAGTGGCTCTCTACAATATAAGAAAAGATCAAAAATAAATTGCATTTACACTTTCTAAATGCTGCAGGATTTCTCATTTTGAGCTCTAGTTAGATTAGATTATTCCATTTTAATTCTAATAAAAAAAAATTCTAAAAAGCTTATGAGTAATTATAATTGTTTCATTGGATTTGAACCTAGTATTTTTCTAAATTTAAGAAACTGATACTTTAGAAAAAAATTATCAATAAAACAATTACAGTTTTTGTAATTTTCCACCAAACATGACACACTAATGAAAATATTTTTAAAATTAGTGTTGAAAATGGGCAGTATCACTTTTTATGCAAGAACAGCAACGGTAGATTAAGTTTTTATGAACTTCTTGGAAAGTATCTGGAGTGTTTTTTATCCGTTCAGCTGTGGAAAAAAATCGATTGTGAAGATTGTTTGGGTCAACCATTTCATCATCACGGTATATTTATGTTTTTACATCACCTCAAAAGTAAAAATTAAATGCAACTAATTCTGTGGAATTGCGTTTTCTGTTTCTCGTACGCGTTGGTACTGACACAAATTATCCTATCTTTTTTCTCAAAAAATCGTCTCTGATAAATTGTTGCAGTTAAATAAGCATTTTGTTATGCATCAGTAGGGCATATTCAATTGTTGGATGTACAGGGTTTTTCCTTATAATTTGCCACCCCTTTAAATCTTTTATTTCGAAAGATACAAAAAAGTGGTTAATACGAAAGTTGTAGAATTTCATCTGAAGATTTACATAACGCTAAAATAAAAAACAAATGGCTATCGAAAAGTATAGAAATCACCTTGGACTTTGTCATTTTAAATGGAACACTCTGTATATTTTTAAATTTTTAGATGCGCCTCATGGTCCTCTTTTCAAAAATATATAACATGTCTAAATTTAGAACAGTAGTTTTTGACCTATTAACTCTCAAAATAACACGTTATGAGGTGCAAAAACCTTGGTTAACTTACTTTTTTGGATCTAGATAGCCGTGAGTGGCCGTGGGTGCAATTCGGTCATTATGATTCGTGAATCACTCTAGCCATGAAATGTCAAATGAAACCAAAATTACCTATTCTTTTTGAATAAAAATAATATATTTTATTTACGTTTTACCTTAAATTTGTATATTTATAGCAAACTAAATATTAAAAGTTATAAAAAAACTAGTTTATTCTGATATAATATAATATATGTAATTAACAAACAAATACAAATGCTAGTGAATAAACAAAAATAACAATAACATTTATAAAATCTGTATTATAAGATATTTACGTGACCACCGCCATTGTTTAAGCAATTTTGGAACACGTGTCCCATTCTATTAATAGCAATGCTAACAAAGAAGGGATATTCGGTATTTAAAATTACTATTTCTTGCTCGATTTTTTGCCGTAATTCTTGTAAATTATCAGTCCTATTAAAAGAGATTTTATCTTTCAAGTATCCTCACAAAAAATTATCTAGGGGTGTGAGGTCGGGGCTATTGGCCGGCTACCGTATTGGGCCTTGCTTACCGATCCATAAACCATAGCGATTATTTAAAAAATTGGTAATCGGTTGGACATGGTGAGGCGGTGCGCCATCTTGGTGCCAAATTAATCTACTGTATTTAAGTGCCTCTAAAAGGCGCTATATTTCGTGTGCCGCGAGTAAAGACTTTGACTTTAGAGGCCTTACCCCGAAGAAGAGAATTTTGTCGGTGGTTTCTCCGAAAAAACCAAGAACAAGTAAATTTTACTTTAAATGACCCCTGATGGATGTTGTTTTACAAGAGTTTGAATTTTAAATTATCATAACACTCATACCTGGGCTCAAGAAATTACACACACTATTCAACAAAGCTGAAGTCAATACAGGTTTACAATAAATATTTGGGCTGAAATAATCCACAATCGGTTAATATGACCTTTTGAGCTACCAAGGCGTTTAACAGGGAAGGCATACTTCCAATTTTTATCTTATGACTTGCCCACTCTTTTTGAAGATATTCCTTTAGAGCCAGTGCAGGGTTTCTTCATAGAAATGTGTTACAACATCTGGATAATACGTTTGATAATAGTTGGATAGGTTGAAATGCCCCAGAACCTAAAAAATGGCCTCCGAGGTCACCAGATCTAAACCCCCTTGATTTTTATTTTTGGGGTCACATGAAAACATTAGTGTTTAATAGGGTTGAAATTGAAAATGAAGAGGACCTTAGAAACCGTATTTTTGCTGCAGCGGAACAAATTAGACAAAGACCTAACGTTCTTGAATCTTTAAATCTGTTCAGAGTTTGAATTTTTTTTGAATCTGTTCAAAAAAATTGGCTTCGCCTTATTCGTGCATGTTTCAATAGTGGTTGTAATCATTTTCAGCATTTACTTTAAGTTTTTAAAATACATTTTTTCGCGTGTGAATTATCTACCTAGTGCTATAAATTAATATGTTTTTATTAATATATAGTGCTGTAAATTAATATTCTTTATTAATTTTCGGAAACCAATAAACTTAATTAGGGTTGCGCAGTTAAAAACCATACAAATAAATAATCTAAAAAGTTTTAATAACAGGTTTTTACTATTACGCCGATATTATCCTAACAAACTACAATTTATTAAAAAATTAGTTCGTACATTCCAAAAAAATAATCAAAACAAGATAATTGAATCCTTTTCAAATCTACAGGTTTTTGTTATACTCCTTTGTTGAAAAAACGGAGGTGATGAGAATGCCATTACAATTACAATTACATTACAATGCCCAAGCAAATAGCAATGTTGCCATGTTGTCTTGAAATTTGTTGAAACCTCCCCAAAAGTAAGCATTTTAAAATTAAATATCTCAAAAACCCTTTCGGATTTACCGATGGTTTCTAATAATATTTTCTTTAAAATCGTTCGTACTATCCTATGTTAAAATATTTGTAGTACACCCTGTATAATATTAAGAAAATATTTAGCAACTTCATTAAATTACAACGAAATAAATTTAATATTTCTTAATAATATTTTACAGAAATTAAGTTGGTTACACAAAAATATGCAGAATGTTCTAAAAAAACTCACACATCGAAAACGTCAACGACACTATACCTTTTATATTAGCAATTTAATCCAATAAACCGGCCTCTTAATAATTTCCGGACCGACAGATTTTCAGCTAAATAAAATAGAAATAGGTCATTAAGTATTTAAGGGTTGTAAGTGATAGATCGAGTAGACATCAATGTGAGGAAACCCTGACACGTCACTCGCCGTTAACAATGGCGCATCGATGGTCACAATGGACTTTTCTGATCGCATAAAAACTTCATTCCGATTCGCAGGAAAACTGATTGAAGTGGATCGCTTTATTTGTCCCGATTTAATTCGGTTTGCAAAATATGTCCCCATTGTCTAATTAATATTTTCGTAGTGGTTTAAATGTTTCCCGTCTTTTTTTCTTAGTTCATTCTCATTATATTGGTCGCTTTATGTATTATTATTGTACAGGGTGATCAGTTAAGGGTAGCGAGCGGCCATATCTCATAAGATATTGGTCGTATAGATTTGAGAAAAAAAATCATAATAAAAGTCGCCAGGAGAAATTGCTGAAAATTATTTTCGAGTTTGTCAAACGTCCGCTAGAGGGCGTAACAACCAACACCAAGTAGAAAAATGGGGTTTTTATAGAATTTTGCCTAATGAAAATATATCGATGATATCATTTTCATATTTAGTGACCATTTCCCTACACTTTTTGTCTAAAATGTTTTGTTCTATATATCAAAATAAAGCGGTGGGGGAAGTTCAATTGTTTTTTCAAACAAACCAAGATGTCTCCCGTTTCTTTTGACCGATTTTAGCAAACTTAGGCTCATATGAAAGAGCATAATTTGCACTACAAAACGCTTATTTGGTTTTGAATTTTTGACTTTTGCTGGCGTCGCTAGATGGCGTTAACTGAATTAGTAGCATATTTTTTAGTTTTTTTCAAAAAAAACAAATGTAATGGTATATTCATTTTTACATATTTTAAAAGGGGATAAATTTCTCTATAATCTATTCAAAATAATTTATCATCTACTTTTTTTTGAACCGTTGATATTGACCAAAATATTATTTTATTTTATTAAAAAATGGCACGCCACTGCTTTTTGTCAAAATAATAATCATTTTCGTAATAACTTATTAGTTGCTAACAAAAAGAACCTCTTGACTTTTTTTCATTAGACGAACGGTTTTGGATTGAAAAAATAAGATGTTTAACAATGAAAAATCTTAATAAAACTGTCCAACAACAGCAGGAGCAATAACACTAAAAACAAGAACATGGAACTTTAAAAATAAACGTTAAAAATAAATTAATAGTTTTGTGGTAAATGTTCAAAATGTTGTCCATTATTTTGAATGCACTGGTCCAATCTCTTCTGGGTGGAGTTGACAGCTGTCTCAATTTCCGCTCTTGGTATAATATTTATGGCGTTTTGAATTCGGATTATCATGTCTTCTCGAGTAGTTGGTCGAGTTTTATTCACCAAATCCTTTATTCGGCCCCACAGATAAAAATCAAGGCAGGTTAAATCGGGGGACCGTGGTGGCCAGAAAAATAGACTGCCTCTACCAATCCAAAGGTTAGGAAAATGCCTGTTCAAAAAATCTTTTCGCCCATGAATAATGTGCCGGGCATCCGTCTTGTTGAAACCACATGTTTCTTCTTACTTGTAAAGGCATATTTTCCTGGTAAATCGTTAAATAAAAAGTTCAAATACATGTCACCGGTTAGATTGCCATTAAAGATGTGCAGACCGATAATAGCACCATTAATAACACCGCACCAGACGTTGACGCTCCATCGACTGATAATCTTCACGTAACAAGTGTGGATTAGTGTCCGACCAGTAATGCACGTTATGAAGATTTACCCTGCCATTACTGCAAAACGATGCTTCGCCTGTCCACAATATTTGTGACAAAATATGATGGTTTTCCCTAATGAAGTCTCTAAGCCAGTAGCAGTAATCGAGCCTACGTTCAAAGTCACTGTCATTTAGGGCTTGATATATCACGATGTGATATGGATGCATTTTAAAATCCATTAATATTTTTTGCACTGAGCCATAGGATATTCCTAAATCTCTGGAGATCTCTCTTATGCTTAAATGGGGTTCTGCATGAATATAAGCCAACACATTTATAATGTTATCTTCTCTTCTTACTCTACGATTTCTTCTCAAAGTTGGAGTTGGTTGCACTTGGCCATGTTGCCTTAAACGTAAGGCTAAACGATGAAAAACCATTCTCGGTCTTCGGAGGGGATAACGCAGTCCATACTGCCTAGAAGCAATCGCCGCATTTTCAAAACATTGAAAATAAATTCTCAACATATCAAAGGCTTCTTCATTCGTAAAAGGCATGATTTGTTGTAAAAATACTTTTTACATAACATTAAATTAGATATCAATAGCAGGAACTATCAAAATGAATATCAACGTGATTGACAATTTGGTGTTTTGTTTCTTAACGTAGATCATGGCCTGCTTCGCTTAAATGCGATGTTAGTTAAGTTTGATTTTTAATTTAATTTATGAAATAATAATAATTATTAATAATAAATTATGAACTAAAGCATTCTCTCGCTAATTAAATGATTATTAATGATAAAAATAATAGGTACTAATTTTATTATTGTGAGATGTAATATTTAAAAATAATTTTGAACCTTATAGTTATCATTGTTAAACATCTTATTTTTTCAATCCAAAACCGTTCGTCTAACGAAAAAAAGTCAAGAGGTTCTTTTTGTTAGCAACTAATAAGTGATTACGAAAATCATTTTTATTTTGACAAAAAGCAGTGGCGTGCCATTTTTTAATAAAATAAAATAATGTTTTGGTCAATATCAACGGTTCAAAAAAAGGTAGATGATAAATTATTTTCATTAAATTATAGAGAAATTTATCCTCTTTTAAAATATGTAAAAATGAATATACCATTACATTTGTTTTTTTTTGAAAAAAACTAAAAAATATGCTACTAATTCAGTTAACGCCATCTAGCGACGCCAGCAAAAGTCAAAAATTCAAAACCAAATAAGCGTTTTGTAGTGCAAATTATGCTCTTTCATATGAGCCTAAGTTTGCTAAAATCGGTCAAAAGAAACGGGAGACATCTTGGTTTGTTTGAAAAAACAATTGAACTTCTCCCACCGCTTTATTTTGATATATAGAACAAAACATTTTAGACAAAAAGTGTAGGGAAATGGTCACTAAATATGAAAATGATATCATCGATATATTTTCATTAGGCAAAATTCTATAAAAACCCCATTTTTCTACTTGGTGTTGGTTGTTACGCCCTCTAGCGGACGTTTGACAAACTTGAAAATAATTTTCAGCAATTTCTCTTGGCGACTTTTATTTTTTTTTTTTCTCAAATCTATACGCCCAATATCTTATGAGATATGGCCGCTCGCTACCCTTAACTGATCACCCTGTACTTATCTTATAAATATGCAAATAAATGGCAATATAACCTGTCCCCAGTGATTTTTGTACGGTTGAAATATAAAGCTCAACTTATTTAACGCACAACCGAAAATTTGACATAATTTTGATAATGGTTTTTTCCAGAACCCGATTTTAAATACTTTTTTTTTATTGTAGGCCTACTTTTTAGGGATCAGCAGGTACAGATGTTAACATAAAATGAAAGCTTTCACGGCTGTGGTCAACTATGATGCTTATAAATTTCAGTAGATTGTCTAGTTTACATACAGCAGAGTCTTTTTTTCTTAGTGCGTTCTCATTATATTGGTCGCTTTAGGTATTATTATTGAACTAATCTTATAAATATGCCAATAAATGGCAAAATGATCGGTCCCGGTGATTTTTGTACGGTTGAAATATAAAGCACAACTTATTTAACCCATAACCGAAAATTTGACATAATTTTGATAATGGTTTTTTCCAGAACCCGATTTTAAATACTTTTTTTTTATTGTAGGCCTACTTTTTAGGGATCAGCAGGTACAGATGTTAACATAAAATGAAAGCTTTCACGGCTCTGGTTAACTATGATGCTTATATATTTCAGTAGATTGTCTAGTTTACATACAGCAGAGTCTTTTTTTCTTAGTGCGTTCTCATTATATTGGTCGCGTTAGGTATTATTATTGAACTAATCTTATAAATATGCCAATAAATGGCAAGATGATCGGTCCCGGTGATTTTTGTACGGTTGAAATATAAAGCTCAACTTATTTAACGCATAACCGAAAATTTGACATAATTTTGAAAATGGTTTTTTCCCGAACCCAATTTTAAATACTTTTTTTTTATTGTAGGCCTACTTTTTAGGGATCAGCAGGTACAGATGTTAACATAAAATGAAAGCTTTCACGGCTGTGGTCAACTATGATGCTTATATATTTCAGCAGATTGTCTAGTTTACATACAGCAGAGTCTTTTTTTCTTAGTGCGTTCTCATTATATTGGTCGCTTTATGTATTATTGTTGTAATTATCTTATAAATATGCCAATAAATGGCAAAATAATCGTTCCCCGGTGATTTTTGTACGGTTGAAATATAAAGCTCAACTTATTTAACGCATAACCGAAAATTTGACATAATTTTGATAATGGTTTTTTCCCGAACCCGATTTTAAATACTTTTTTTTTATTGTAGGCTTACTTTTTAGGGATCAGCAGGTACAGATGTTAACATAAAATGAAAGCTTTCACGTCTGTGGTCAACTATGATGCTTATATATTTCAGTAGATTGTCTAGTTTACATACAGCAGAGTCTTTTTTTCTTAGTGCGTTCTCATTATATTGGTCGCTTTATGTATTATTATTGTACTTATCTTATAAATATGCCAATAAATGTCAAAATAATCGGTCCCGGTGATTTTTGTACGGTTGAAATATAAAGCTCAACTTATTTAACGCATAACCGAAAATTTGACATAATTTTGATAATGGTTTTTTCCCGAACCCGATTTTAAATACTTTTTTTTTATTGTAGGCTTACTTTTTAGGGATCAGCAGGTACAGATGTTAACATAAAATGAAAGCTTTCACGGCTGTGGTCAACTATGATGCTTATATATTTCAGTAGATTGTCTAGTTTACATACAGCAGAGTCTTTTTTACTTAGTGCGTTCTCATTATATTGGTCGCTTTATGTATTATTGTTGTAATTATCTTATAAATATGCCAATAAATGGGAAAATAATCGGTCCCCGGTGATTTTTGTACGGTTGAAATATAAAGCTCAACTTATTTAACGCATAACCTAAAAATTTGACATAATTTTGATAATGGTTTTTTCCCGAACCCGATTTTAAATACCTTTTTTTTATTGTAGGCTTACTTTTTAGGGATCAGCAGGTACAGATGTTAACATAAAATGAAAGCTTTCACGGCTGTGGTCAACTATGATGCTTATATATTTCAGTAGATTGTCTAGTTTACATACAGCAGAGTCTTTTTTACTTAGTGCGTTCTCATTATATTGGTCGCTTTATGTATTATTGTTGTACTTATCTTATAAATATGCCAATAAATGGCAAAATAATCGGCCCCAGTTATTTTTGTACGGTTGAAATATAAAGCTCAACTTATTTAACGCATAACAGAAAATTTTACATAATTTTGATAATGGTTTTTTCCCGAACCCGATTTTAAATACTTTTTTTTATTTTAGGCTTACTTTTTAGGGATCAGCAGGTACAGATGTTAACATAAAATGAAAGCTTTCACGGCTGTGGTCAACTATGATGCTTATATATTTCAGTAGATTGTCTAGTTTACATACAGCAAAGTCTTTTTTTCTTAGTACGTTCTCATTATATTGGTCGCTTTATGTATTATTGTTGTACTTATCTTATAAATATGCCAATAAATGGCAAAATAATCGGCCCCGGTGATTTTTGTACGGTTGAAATATAAAGCTCAACTTATTTAACGCATAACCGAAAATTTGACATAATTTTGATAATGGTTTTTTCCCGAACCCGATTTTAAATACTTTTTTTATTTTAGGCTTACTTTTTAGGGATCAGCAGGTACAGATGTTAACATAAAATGAAAGCTTTCACGGTTGTGGTCAACTATGATGCTTATATATTTCAGTAGATTGTCTAGTTTACATACAGCAGAGTCTTTTTTTCTTAGTGCGTTCTCATTATATTGGTCGCTTTATGTATTATTGTTGTACTTATCTTATAAATATGCCAATAAATGGCAAAATAATCGGCCCCGGTGATTTTTGTACGGTTGAAATATAAAGCTCAACTTATTTAACGCATAACCGAAAATTTGACATAATTTTGATAATGGTTTTTTCCAGAACCCGATTTTAAATACTTTTTTTTTATTGTAGGCTTACTTTTTAGGGATCAGCAGGTACAGATGTTAACATAAAATGAAAGCTTTCACGGCTGTGGTCAACTATGATGCTTATATATTTCAGCAGATTGTCTAGTTTACATACAGCAGAGTCTTTTTTTCTTAGTGCGTTTTTTTGTACGGTTGAAATATAAAGCTCAACTTATTTAACGCATAACCGAAAATTTTACATAATTTCGATAATGGTTTTTTCCAGAACCCGATTTTAAATACTTTTTTTTTATTGTAGGCTTACTTTTTAGGGATCAGCAGGTACAGATGTTAACATAAAATGAAAGCTTTCACAACTGTGGTCAACTATGATGCTTATATATTTCAGCAGATTGTCTAGTTTACATACAGCAGAGTCTTTTTTTCTTAGTGCGTTCTCATTATATTGGTCGCTTTATGTATTATTGTTGTAATTATCTTATAAATATGCCAATAAATGGCAAAATAATCGTTCCCCGGTGATTTTTGTACGGTTGAAATATAAAGCTCAACTTATTTAACGCATAACCGAAAATTTGACATAATTTTGATAATGGTTTTTTCCCGAACCCAATTTTAAATACTTTTTTTATTGTAGGCTTACTTTTTAGGGATCAGCAGGTACAGATGTTAACATAAAATGAAAGCTTTCACGGCTGTGGTCAACTATGATGCTTATATATTTCAGTAGATTGTCTAGTTTACATACAGCAGAGTCTTTTTTTCTTAGTGCGTTCTCATTATATTGGTCGCTTTATGTATTATTATTGTACTTATCTTATAAATATGCCAATAAATGTCAAAATAATCGGTCCCGGTGATTTTTGTACGGTTGAAATATAAAGCTCAACTTAATTAACGCATAACAGAAAATTTGACATAATTTTGATAATGGTTTTTTCCCGAACCCGATTTTAAATACTTTTTTTATTGTAGGCTTACTTTTTAGGGATCAGCAGGTACAGATGTTAACATAAAATGAAAGCTTTCACGGCTGTGGTCAACTATGATGCTTATATATTTCAGTAGATTGTCTAGTTTACATACAGCAGAGTCTTTTTTTCTTAGTGCGTTCTCATTATATTGGTCGCTTTATGTATTATTGTTGTACTTATCTTATAAATATGCCAATAAATGGCAAAATAATCGGCCCCGGTGATTTTTGTACGGTTGAAATATAAAGCTCAACTTATTTAACGCATAACCGAAAATTTGACATAATTTTGATAATGGTTTTTTCCCGAACCCGATTTTAAATACTTTTTTTATTTTAGGCTTACTTTTTAGGGATCAGCAGGTACAGATGTTAACATAAAATGAAAGCTTTCACGGCTGTGGTCAACTATGATGCTTATATATTTCAGTAGATTGTCTAGTTTACATACAGCAGAGTCTTTTTTTCTTAGTGCGTTCTCATTATATTGGTCGCTTTATGTATTATTGTTGTAATTATCTTATAAATATGCCAATAAATGGCAAAATAATCGTTCCCCGGTGATTTTTGTACGGTTGAAATATAAAGCTCAACTTATTTAACGCATAACCGAAAATTTGACATAATTTTGATAATGGTTTTTTCCCGAACCCGATTTTAAATACTTTTTTTATTTTAGGCTTACTTTTTAGGGATCAGCAGGTACAGATGTTAACATAAAATGAAAGCTTTCACGGCTGTGGTCAACTATGATGCTTATATATTTCAGCAGATTGTCTAGTTTACATACAGCAGAGTCTTTTTTTCTTAGTGCGTTCTCATTATATTGGTCGCTTTATGTATTATTGTTGTACGTATCTTATAAATATGCCAATAAATGGCAAAATAATCGTTCCCCGGTGATTTTTGTACGGTTGAAATATAAAGCTCAACTTATTTAACGCATAACCGAAAATTTGACATAATTTTGATAATGGTTTTTTCCCGAACCCGATTTTAAATACTTTTTTTATTTTAGGCTTACTTTTTAGGGATCAGCAGGTACAGATGTTAACATAAAATGAAAGCTTTCACGGCTGTGGTCAACTATGATGCTTATATATTTCAGTAGATTGTCTAGTTTACATACAGCAGAGTCTTTTTTACTTAGTGCGTTCTCATTATATTGGTCGCTTTATGTATTATTGTTGTAATTATCTTATAAATATGCCAATAAATGGGAAAATAATCGGTCCCCGGTGATTTTTGTACGGTTGAAATATAAAGCTCAACTTATTTAACGCATAACCGAAAATTTGACATAATTTTGATAATGGTTTTTTCCCGAACCCGATTTTAAATACCTTTTTTTTATTGTAGGCTTACTTTTTAGGGATCAGCAGGTACAGATGTTAACATAAAATGAAAGCTTTCACGGCTGTGGTCAACTATGATGCTTATATATTTCAGTAGATTGTCTAGTTTACATACAGCAGAGTCTTTTTTTCTTAGTGCGTTCTCATTATATTGGTCGCTTTATGTATTATTGTTGTACTTATCTTATAAATATGCCAATAAATGGCAAAATAATCGGCCCCAGTGATTTTTGTACGGTTGAAATATAAAGCTCAACTTATTTAACGCATAACAGAAAATTTTACATAATTTTGATAATGGTTTTTTCCCGAACCCGATTTTAAATACTTTTTTTTATTTTAGGCTTACTTTTTAGGGATCAGCAGGTACAGATGTTAACATAAAATGAAAGCTTTCACGGCTGTGGTCAACTATGATGCTTATATATTTCAGTAGATTGTCTAGTTTACATACAGCAGAGTCTTTTTTTCTTAGTGCGTTCTCATTATATTGGTCGCTTTATGTATTATTGTTGTACTTATCTTATAAATATGCCAATAAATGGCAAAATAATCGGCCCCGGTGATTTTTGTACGGTTGAAATATAAAGCTCAACTTATTTAACGCATAACCGAAAATTTGACATAATTTTGATAATGGTTTTTTCCCGAACCCGATTTTAAATACTTTTTTTTATTTTAGGCTTACTTTTTGGGGATCAGCGGGTACAGATGTTAACATAAAATTTTAGGGAGTCAACTTATATATTTCAGGTTACATATTGCATAACAAAATAAAATTTTACATAATTTTGATAATGGTTTTTTCCCGAACCCGATTTTAAATACTTTTTTTTATTTTAGGCTTACTTTTTAGGGATCAGCAGGTACAGATGTTAACATAAAATGAAAGCTTTCACGGCTGTGGTCAACTATGATGCTTATATATTTCAGTAGATTGTCTAGTTTACATACAGCAGAGTCTTTTTTTCTTAGTGCGTTCTCATTATATTGGTCGCTTTATGTATTATTGTTGTACTTATCTTATAAATATGCCAATAAATGGCAAAATAATCGGCCCCGGTGATTTTTGTACGGTTGAAATATAAAGCTCAACTTATTTAACGCATAACCGAAAATTTGACATAATTTTGATAATGGTTTTTTCCCGAACCCGATTTTAAATACTTTTTTTTATTTTAGGCTTACTTTTTAGGGATCAGCAGGTACAGATGTTAACATAAAATGAAAGCTTTCACGGTTGAGGTCAACTATGATGCTTATATATTTCAGTAGATTGTCTAGTTTACATACAGCAGAGTCTTTTTTTCTTAGTGCGTTCTCATTATATTGGTCGCTTTATGTATTATTGTTGTACTTATCTTAAAATTTGACATAATTTTGATAATGGTTTTTTCCCGAACCCGATTTTAAATACTTTTTTTTATTTTAGGCTTACTTTTTAGGGATCAGCAGGTACAGATGTTAACATAAAATGAAAGCTTTCACGGCTGTGGTCAACTATGATGCTTATATATTTCAGTAGATTGTCTAGTTTACATACAGCAGTCTTTTTTTCTTAGTGCGTTCTCATTATATTGGTCGCTTTATGTATTATTATTTTACTAATCTTATAAATATGCCAATAAATGGCAAAATAATCGTTCCCCGGTGATTTTTGTACGGTTGAAATATAAAGCTCAACTTATTTAACGCATAACAGAAAATTTTACATAATTTTGATAATGGTTTTTTCCCGAACCCGATTTTAAATACCTTTTTTTTATTGTAGGCTTACTTTTTAGGGATCAGCAGGTACAGATGTTAACATAAAATGAAAGCTTTCACGGCTGTGGTCAACGATGATGCTTATATATTTCAGTAGATTGTCTAGTTTACATACAGCAGAGTCTTTTTTTCTTAGTGCGTTCTCATTATATTGGTCGCTTTATGTATTATTGTTGTACTTATCTTATAAATATGCCAATAAATGGCAAAATAATCGGCCCCGGTGATTTTTGTACGGTTGAAATATAAAGCTCAACTTATTTAACGCATAACAGAAAATTTTACATAATTTTGATAATGGTTTTTTCCCGAACCCCATTTTAAATACCTTTTTTTTATTGTAGGCTTACTTTTTAGGGATCAGCAGGTACAGATGTTAACATAAAATGAAAGCTTTCACGGCTGTGGTCAACGATGATGCTTATAAATTTCAGTAGATTGTCTAGTTTACATACAGCAGAGTCTTTTTTTCTTAGTGCGTTCTCATTATATTGGTCGCTTTATGTATTATTGTTGTACTTATCTTATAAATATGCAAATAAATGGCAAAATAATCGGCCCCGGTGATTTTTGTACGGTTGAAATATAAAGCTCAACTTATTTAACGCATAACCGAAAATTTGACATAATTTTGATAATGGTTTTTTCCCGAACCCGATTTTAAATACTTTTTTTATTTTAGGCTTACTTTTTAGGGATCAGCAGGTACAGATGTTAACATAAAATGAAAGCTTTCACGGTTGTGGTCAACTATGATGCTTATATATTTCAGTAGATTGTCTAGTTTACATACAGCAGAGTCTTTTTTTCTTAGTGCGTTCTCATTATATTGGTCGCTTTATGTATTATTGTTGTACTTATCTTATAAATATGCCAATAAATGGCAAAATAATCGTTCCCCGGTGATTTTTGTACGGTTGAAATATAAAGCTCAACTTATTTAACGCATAACCGAAAATTTGACATAATTTTAATAATGGTTTTTTCCCGAACCCGATTTTAAATACTTTTTTTATTTTAGGCTTACTTTTTAGGGATCAGCAGGTACAGATGTTAACATAAAATGAAAGCTTTCACGGCTGTGGTCAACTATGATGCTTATATATTTCAGCAGATTGTCTAGTTTACATACAGCAGAGTCTTTTTTTCTTAGTGCGTTCTCATTATATTGGTCGCTTTATGTATTATTATTGTACTAATCTTATAAATATGCCAATAAATGGCAAAATAATCGTTCCCCGGTGATTTTTGTACGGTTGAAATATAAAGCTCAACTTATTTAACGCATAACCGAAAATTTGACATAATTTTGATAATGGTTTTTTCCCGAACCCGATTTTAAATACTTTTTTTATTTTAGGCTTACTTTTTAGGGATCAGCAGGTACAGATGTTAACATAAAATGAAAGCTTTCACGGCTGTGGTCAACTATGATGCTTATATATTTCAGCAGATTGTCTAGTTTACATACAGCAGAGTCTTTTTTTCTTAGTGCGTTCTCATTATATTGGTCGCTTTATGTATTATTATTGTACTTATCTTATAAATATGCCAATAAATGTCAAAATAATCGGTCCCGGTGATTTTTGTACGGTTGAAATATAAAGCTCAACTTATTTAACGCATAACCGAAAATTTGACATAATTTTGATAATGGTTTTTTCCCGAACCCGATTTTAAATACTTTTTTTATTTTAGGCTTACTTTTTAGGGATCAGCAGGTACAGATGTTAACATAAAATGAAAGCTTTCACGGCTGTGGTCAACTATGATGCTTATATATTTCAGCAGATTGTCTAGTTTACATACAGCAGAGTCTTTTTTTCTTAGTGCGTTCTCATTATATTGGTCGCTTTATGTATTATTGTTGTACTTATCTTATAAATATTCCAATAAATGGCAAAATAATCGGCCCCGGTGATTTTTGTACGGTTGAAATATAAAGCTCAACTTATTTAACGCATAACCGAAAATTTGACATAATTTTGATAATGGTTTTTTCCCGAACCCGATTTTAAATACTTTTTTTTTATTGTAGGCTTACTTTTTAGGGATCAGCAGGTACAGATGTTAACATAAAATGAAAGCTTTCACGGCTGTGGTCAACTATGATGCTTATATATTTCAGTAGATTGTCTAGTTTACATACAGCAGAGTCTTTTTTTCTTAGTGCGTTCTCATTATATTGGTCGCTTTATGTATTATTGTTGTACTTATCTTATAAATATGCCAATAAATGGCAAAATAATCGGTCCCCGGTGATTTTTGTACGGTTGAAATATAAAGCTCAACTTATTTAACGCATAACCGAAAATTTGACATAATTTTGATAATGGTTTTTTCCCGAACCCGATTTTAAATACTTTTTTTTATTGTAGGCTTACTTTTTAGGGATCAGCAGGTACAGATGTTAACATAAAATGAAAGCTTTCACGGCTGTGGTCAACTATGATGCTTATATATTTCAGTAGATTGTCTAGTTTACATACAGCAGAGTCTTTTTTTCTTAGTGCGTTCTCATTATATTGGTCGCTTTATGTATTATTGTTGTACTTATCTTATAAATATGCCAATAAATGGCAAAATGATCGGCCCAGTGATTTTTGTACGGTTGAAATATAAAGCTCAACTTATTTAACGCATAACCTAAAAATTTGACATAATTTTGATAATGGTTTTTTCCCGAACCCGATTTTAAATACTTTTTTTATTTTAGGCTTACTTTTTAGGGATCAGCAGGTACAGATGTTAACATAAAATGAAAGCTTTCACGGCTGTGGTCAACTATGATGCTTATATATTTCAGTAGATTGTCTAGTTTACATACAGCAGAGTCTTTTTTCTTAGTGCGTTCTCATTATATTGGTCGCTTTATGTATTATTGTTGTACTTATCTTATAAATATGCCAATAAATGGCAAAATAATCGGCCCCGGTGATTTTTGTACGGTTGAAATATAAAGCTCAACTTATTTAACGCATAACCGAAAATTTGACATAATTTTGATAATGGTTTTTTCCCGAACCCGATTTTAAATACTTTTTTTTATTTTAGGCTTACTTTTTAGGGATCAGCAGGTACAGATGTTAACATAAAATGAAAGCTTTCACGGCTGTGGTCAACTATGATGCTTATATATTTCAGTAGATTGTCTAGTTTACATACAGCAGAGTCTTTTTTTCTTAGTGCGTTCTCATTATATTGGTCGCTTTATGTATTATTGTTGTACTTATCTTATAAATATGCCAATAAATGGCAAAATAATCGGCCCCGGTGATTTTTGTACGGTTGAAATATAAAGCTCAACTTATTTAACGCATAACCGAAAATTTGACATAATTTTGATAATGGTTTTTTCCCGAACCCGATTTTAAATACTTTTTTTTATTTTAGGCTTACTTTTTAGGGATCAGCAGGTACAGATGTTAACATAAAATGAAAGCTTTCACGGCTGTGGTCAACTATGATGCTTATATATTTCAGCAGATTGTCTAGTTTACATACAGCAGAGTCTTTTTTTCTTAGTGCGTTCTCATTATATTGGTCGCTTTATGTATTATTGTTGTACTTATCTTATAAATATGCCAATAAATGGCAAAATAATCGTTCCCCGGTGATTTTTGTACGGTTGAAATATAAAGCTCAACTTATTTAACGCATAACAGAAAATTTTACATAATTTTGATAATGGTTTTTTCCCGAACCCGATTTTAAATACTTTTTTTTATTTTAGGCTTACTTTTTAGGGATCAGCAGGTACAGATGTTAACATAAAATGAAAGCTTTCACGGCTGTGGTCAACTATGATGCTTATATATTTCAGTAGATTGTCTAGTTTACATACAGCAGAGTCTTTTTTTCTTAGTGCGTTCTCATTATATTGGTCGCTTTATGTATTATTGTTGTACTTATCTTATAAATATGCCAATAAATGGCAAAATAATCGGCCCCGGTGATTTTTGTACGGTTGAAATATAAAGCTCAACTTATTTAACGCATAACCGAAAATTTGACATAATTTTGATAATGGTTTTTTCCCGAACCCGATTTTAAATACTTTTTTTATTTTAAATCAGCAGGTTGTTACATAATTTTGATATGATGGTTATATATTTCAGTTTCTAGTTTACATACAGCAACCCGATTTTAAATACTTTTTTTATTTAGGCTTACTTTTTAGGGATCAGCAGGTACAGATGTTAACATAAATGAAAGCTTTCACGGCTGTGGTCAACTATGATGCTTATATATTTCAGTAGATTGTCTAGTTTACATACAGCAGAGTCTTTTTTTCTTAGTGCGTTCTCATTATATTGGTCGCTTTATGTATTATTATTTTACTAATCTTATAAATATGCCAATAAATGGCAAAATAATCGTTCCCCGGTGATTTTTGTACGGTTGAAATATAAAGCTCAACTTATTTAACGCATAACAGAAAATTTTACATAATTTTGATAATGGTTTTTTCCCGAACCCGATTTTAAATACCTTTTTTTTATTGTAGGCTTACTTTTTAGGGATCAGCAGGTACAGATGTTAACATAAAATGAAAGCTTTCACGGCTGTGGTCAACGATGATGCTTATATATTTCAGTAGATTGTCTAGTTTACATACAGCAGAGTCTTTTTTTCTTAGTGCGTTCTCATTATATTGGTCGCTTTATGTATTATTGTTGTACTTATCTTATAAATATGCCAATAAATGGCAAAATAATCGGCCCCGGTGATTTTTGTACGGTTGAAATATAAAGCTCAACTTATTTAACGCATAACAGAAAATTTTACATAATTTTGATAATGGTTTTTTCCCGAACCCCATTTTAAATACCTTTTTTTTATTGTAGGCTTACTTTTTAGGGATCAGCAGGTACAGATGTTAACATAAAATGAAAGCTTTCACGGCTGTGGTCAACGATGATGCTTATAAATTTCAGTAGATTGTCTAGTTTACATACAGCAGAGTCTTTTTTTCTTAGTGCGTTCTCATTATATTGGTCGCTTTATGTATTATTGTTGTACTTATCTTATAAATATGCAAATAAATGGCAAAATAATCGGCCCCGGTGATTTTTGTACGGTTGAAATATAAAGCTCAACTTATTTAACGCATAACCGAAAATTTGACATAATTTTGATAATGGTTTTTTCCCGAACCCGATTTTAAATACTTTTTTTATTTTAGGCTTACTTTTTAGGGATCAGCAGGTACAGATGTTAACATAAAATGAAAGCTTTCACGGTTGTGGTCAACTATGATGCTTATATATTTCAGTAGATTGTCTAGTTTACATACAGCAGAGTCTTTTTTTCTTAGTGCGTTCTCATTATATTGGTCGCTTTATGTATTATTGTTGTACTTATCTTATAAATATGCCAATAAATGGCAAAATAATCGTTCCCCGGTGATTTTTGTACGGTTGAAATATAAAGCTCAACTTATTTAACGCATAACCGAAAATTTGACATAATTTTAATAATGGTTTTTTCCCGAACCCGATTTTAAATACTTTTTTTATTTTAGGCTTACTTTTTAGGGATCAGCAGGTACAGATGTTAACATAAAATGAAAGCTTTCACGGCTGTGGTCAACTATGATGCTTATATATTTCAGCAGATTGTCTAGTTTACATACAGCAGAGTCTTTTTTTCTTAGTGCGTTCTCATTATATTGGTCGCTTTATGTATTATTATTGTACTAATCTTATAAATATGCCAATAAATGGCAAAATAATCGTTCCCCGGTGATTTTTGTACGGTTGAAATATAAAGCTCAACTTATTTAACGCATAACCGAAAATTTGACATAATTTTGATAATGGTTTTTTCCCGAACCCGATTTTAAATACTTTTTTTATTTTAGGCTTACTTTTTAGGGATCAGCAGGTACAGATGTTAACATAAAATGAAAGCTTTCACGGCTGTGGTCAACTATGATGCTTATATATTTCAGCAGATTGTCTAGTTTACATACAGCAGAGTCTTTTTTTCTTAGTGCGTTCTCATTATATTGGTCGCTTTAGGTATTATTATTGAACTAATCTTATAAATATGCCAATAAATGGCAAAATGATCGGTCCCGGTGATTTTTGTACGGTTGAAATATAAAGCTCAACTTATTTAACGCATAACCGAAAATTTGACATAATTTTGATAATGGTTTTTTCCCGAACCCGATTTTAAATATTTTTTTATTTTAGGCTTACTTTTTAGGGATCAGCAGGTACAGATGTTAACATAAAATGAAAGCTTTCACGGCTGTGGTCAACTATGATGCTTATATATTTCAGCAGATTGTCTAGTTTACATACAGCAGAGTCTTTTTTTCTTAGTGCGTTCTCATTATATTGGTCGCTTTAGGTATTATTATTGAACTAATCTTATAAATATGCCAATAAATGGCAAAATGATCGGCCCGGTGATTTTTGTACGGTTGAAATATAAAGCTCAACTTATTTAACGCATAACCGAAAATTTGAAATAATTTTAATAATGGTTTTTTCCCGAACCCGATTTTAAATACTTTTTTTATTTTAGGCTTACTTTTTAGGGATCAGCAGGTACAGATGTTAACATAAAATGAAAGCTTTCACGGCTGTGGTCAACTATGATGCTTATATATTTCAGCAGATTGTCTAGTTTACATACAGCAGAGTCTTTTTTTCTTAGTGCGTTCTCATTATATTGGTCGCTTTATGTATTATTGTTGTACTTATCTTATAAATATGCCAATAAATGGCAAAATAATCGTTCCCCGGTGATTTTTGTACGGTTGAAATATAAAGCTCAACTTATTTAACGCATAACCGAAAATTTGACATAATTTTGATAATGGTTTTTTCCCGAACCCGATTTTAAATACTTTTTTTATTTTAGGCTTACTTTTTAGGGATCAGCAGGTACAGATGTTAACATAAAATGAAAGCTTTCACGGCTGTGGTCAACTATGATGCTTATATATTTCAGCAGATTGTCTAGTTTACATACAGCAGAGTCTTTTTTTCTTAGTGCGTTCTCATTATATTGGTCGCTTTATGTATTATTATTGTACTAATCTTATAAATATGCCAATAAATGGCAAAATAATCGTTCCCCGGTGATTTTTGTACGGTTGAAATATAAAGCTCAACTTATTTAACGCATAACCGAAAATTTGACATAATTTTAATAATGGTTTTTTCCCGAACCCGATTTTAAATACTTTTTTATTTTAGGCTTACTTTTTAGGGATCAGCAGGTACAGATGTTAACATAAAATGAAAGCTTTCACGGCTGTGGTCAACTATGATGCTTATATATTTCAGTAGATTGTCTAGTTTACATACAGCAGAGTCTTTTTTTCTTAGTGCGTTCTCATTATATTGGTCGCTTTATGTATTATTATTTTACTAATCTTATAAATATGCCAATAAATGGCAAAATAATCGTTCCCCGGTGATTTTTGTACGGTTGAAATATAAAGCTCAACTTATTTAACGCATAACAGAAAATTTTACATAATTTTGATAATGGTTTTTTCCCGAACCCGATTTTAAATACCTTTTTTTTATTGTAGGCTTACTTTTTAGGGATCAGCAGGTACAGATGTTAACATAAAATGAAAGCTTTCACGGCTGTGGTCAACGATGATGCTTATATATTTCAGTAGATTGTCTAGTTTACATACAGCAGAGTCTTTTTTTCTTAGTGCGTTCTCATTATATTGGTCGCTTTATGTATTATTGTTGTACTTATCTTATAAATATGCCAATAAATGGCAAAATAATCGGCCCCGGTGATTTTTGTACGGTTGAAATATAAAGCTCAACTTATTTAACGCATAACAGAAAATTTTACATAATTTTGATAATGGTTTTTTCCCGAACCCCATTTTAAATACCTTTTTTTTATTGTAGGCTTACTTTTTAGGGATCAGCAGGTACAGATGTTAACATAAAATGAAAGCTTTCACGGCTGTGGTCAACGATGATGCTTATATATTTCAGTAGATTGTCTAGTTTACATACAGCAGAGTCTTTTTTTCTTAGTGCGTTCTCATTATATTGGTCGCTTTATGTATTATTGTTGTACTTATCTTATAAATATGCAAATAAATGGCAAAATAATCGGCCCCGGTGATTTTTGTACGGTTGAAATATAAAGCTCAACTTATTTAACGCATAACCGAAAATTTGACATAATTTTGATAATGGTTTTTTCCCGGATTTTAAATACTTTTTTTATTTTAGGCTTACTTTTTAGGGATCAGCAGGTACAGATGTTAACATAAAATGAAAGCTTTCACGGTTGTGGTCAACTATGATGCTTATATATTTCAGTAGATTGTCTAGTTTACATACAGCAGAGTCTTTTTTTCTTAGTGCGTTCTCATTATATTGGTCGCTCTATGTATTATTGTTGTACTTATCTTATAAATATGCCAATAAATGGCAAAATAATCGTTCCCCGGTGATTTTTGTACGGTTGAAATATAAAGCTCAACTTATTTAACGCATAACCGAAAATTTGACATAATTTTAATAATGGTTTTTTCCCGAACCCGATTTTAAATACTTTTTTTATTTTAGGCTTACTTTTTAGGGATCAGCAGGTACAGATGTTAACATAAAATGAAAGCTTTCACGGCTGTGGTCAACTATGATGCTTATATATTTCAGCAGATTGTCTAGTTTACATACAGCAGAGTCTTTTTTTCTTAGTGCGTTCTCATTATATTGGTCGCTTTATGTATTATTATTGTACTAATCTTATAAATATGCCAATAAATGGCAAAATAATCGTTCCCCGGTGATTTTTGTACGGTTGAAATATAAAGCTCAACTTATTTAACGCATAACCGAAAATTTGACATAATTTTGATAATGGTTTTTTCCCGAACCCGATTTTAAATACTTTTTTTATTTTAGGCTTACTTTTTAGGGATCAGCAGGTACAGATGTTAACATAAAATGAAAGCTTTCACGGCTGTGGTCAACTATGATGCTTATATATTTCAGCAGATTGTCTAGTTTACATACAGCAGAGTCTTTTTTTCTTAGTGCGTTCTCATTATATTGGTCGCTTTAGGTATTATTATTGAACTAATCTTATAAATATGCCAATAAATGGCAAAATGATCGGTCCCGGTGATTTTTGTACGGTTGAAATATAAAGCTCAACTTATTTAACGCATAACCGAAAATTTGACATAATTTTGATAATGGTTTTTTCCCGAACCCGATTTTAAATATTTTTTTATTTTAGGCTTACTTTTTAGGGATCAGCAGGTACAGATGTTAACATAAAATGAAAGCTTTCACGGCTGTGGTCAACTATGATGCTTATATATTTCAGCAGATTGTCTAGTTTACATACAGCAGAGTCTTTTTTTCTTAGTGCGTTCTCATTATATTGGTCGCTTTAGGTATTATTATTGAACTAATCTTATAAATATGCCAATAAATGGCAAAATGATCGGCCCGGTGATTTTTGTACGGTTGAAATATAAAGCTCAACTTATTTAACGCATAACCGAAAATTTGAAATAATTTTAATAATGGTTTTTTCCCGAACCCGATTTTAAATACTTTTTTTATTTTAGGCTTACTTTTTAGGGATCAGCAGGTACAGATGTTAACATAAAATGAAAGCTTTCACGGCTGTGGTCAACTATGATGCTTATATATTTCAGCAGATTGTCTAGTTTACATACAGCAGAGTTTTTTCTTAGTGCGTTCTCATTATATTGGTCGCTTTATGTATTATTGTTGTACTTATCTTATAAATATGCCAATAAATGGCAAAATAATCGTTCCCCGGTGATTTTTGTACGGTTGAAATATAAAGCTCAACTTATTTAACGCATAACCGAAAATTTGACATAATTTTAATAATGGTTTTTTCCCGAACCCGATTTTAAATACTTTTTTTATTTTAGGCTTACTTTTTAGGGATCAGCAGGTACAGATGTTAACATAAAATGAAAGCTTTCACGGCTGTGGTCAACTATGATGCTTATATATTTCAGCAGATTGTCTAGTTTACATACAGCAGAGTCTTTTTTTCTTAGTGCGTTCTCATTATATTGGTCGCTTTATGTATTATTATTGTACTAATCTTATAAATATGCCAATAAATGGCAAAATAATCGTTCCCCGGTGATTTTTGTACGGTTGAAATATAAAGCTCAACTTATTTAACGCATAACCGAAAATTTGACATAATTTTGATAATGGTTTTTTCCCGAACCCGATTTTAAATACTTTTTTTATTTTAGGCTTACTTTTTAGGGATCAGCAGGTACAGATGTTAACATAAAATGAAAGCTTTCACGGCTGTGGTCAACTATGATGCTTATATATTTCAGTAGATTGTCTAGTTTACATACAGCAGAGTCTTTTTTTCTTAGTGCGTTCTCATTATATTGGTCGCTTTATGTATTATTATTGTACTAATCTTATAAATATGCCAATAAATGGCAAAATAATCGTTCCCCGGTGATTTTTGTACGGTTGAAATATAAAGCTCAACTTATTTAACGCATAACAGAAAATTTTACATAATTTTGATAATGGTTTTTTCCCGAACCCGATTTTAAATACCTTTTTTTTTTTAGGCTTACTTTTTAGGGATCAGCAGGTACAGATGTTAACATAAAATGAAAGCTTTCACGGCTGTGGTCAACTATGATGCTTATATATTTCAGTAGATTGTCTAGTTTACATACAGCAGAGTCTTTTTTTCTTAGTGCGTTCTCATTATATTGGTCGCTTTATGTATTATTATTGTACTTATCTTATAAATATGCCAATAAATGGCAAAATAATCGGCCCCGGTGATTTTTGTACGGTTGAAATATAAAGCTCAACTTATTTAACGCATAACAGAAAATTTTACATAATTTTGATAATGGTTTTTTCCCGAACCCCATTTTAAATACCTTTTTTTTATTGTAGGCTTACTTTTTAGGGATCAGCAGGTACAGATGTTAACATAAAATGAAAGCTTTCACGGCTGTGGTCAACGATGATGCTTATATATTTCAGTAGATTGTCTAGTTTACATACAGCAGAGTCTTTTTTTCTTAGTGCGTTCTCATTATATTGGTCGCTTTATGTATTATTGTTGTACTTATCTTATAAATATGCAAATAAATGGCAAAATAATCGGCCCCGGTGATTTTTGTACGGTTGAAATATAAAGCTCAACTTATTTAACGCATAACCGAAAATTTGACATAATTTTGATAATGGTTTTTTCCCGAACCCGATTTTAAATACTTTTTTTATTTTAGGCTTACTTTTTAGGGATCAGCAGGTACAGATGTTAACATAAAATGAAAGCTTTCACGGCTGTGGTCAACTATGATGCTTATATATTTCAGTAGATTGTCTAGTTTACATACAGCAGAGTCTTTTTTTCTTAGTGCGTTCTCATTATATTGGTCGCTTTATGTATTATTGTTGTACTTATCTTATAAATATGCCAATAAATGGCAAAATAATCGTTCCCCGGTGATTTTTGTACGGTTGAAATATAAAGCTCAACTTATTTAACGCATAACCGAAAATTTGACATAATTTTGATAATGGTTTTTTCCCGAACCCGATTTTAAATACTTTTTTTATTTTAGGCTTACTTTTTAGGGATCAGCAGGTACAGATGTTAACATAAAATGAAAGCTTTCACGGCTGTGGTCAACTATGATGCTTATATATTTCAGCAGATTGTCTAGTTTACATACAGCAGAGTCTTTTTTTCTTAGTGCGTTCTCATTATATTGGTCGCTTTATGTATTATTATTGTACTAATCTTATAAATATGCCAATAAATGGCAAAATAATCGTTCCCCGGTGATTTTTGTACGGTTGAAATATAAAGCTCAACTTATTTAACGCATAACCGAAAATTTGACATAATTTTGATAATGGTTTTTTCCCGAACCCGATTTTAAATACTTTTTTTATTTTAGGCTTACTTTTTAGGGATCAGCAGGTACAGATGTTAACATAAAATGAAAGCTTTCACGGCTGTGGTCAACTATGATGCTTATATATTTCAGCAGATTGTCTAGTTTACATACAGCAGAGTCTTTTTTTCTTAGTGCGTTCTCATTATATTGGTCGCTTTATGTATTATTATTGAACTAATCTTATAAATATGCCAATAAATGGCAAAATAATCGGTCCCGGTGATTTTTGTACGGTTGAAATATAAAGCTCAACTTATTTAACGCATAACCGAAAATTTGACATAATTTTGATAATGGTTTTTTCCCGAACCCGATTTTAAATACTTTTTTTATTTTAGGCTTACTTTTTAGGGATCAGCAGGTACAGATGTTAACATAAAATGAAAGCTTTCACGGCTGTGGTCAACTATGATGCTTATATATTTCAGCAGATTGTCTAGTTTACATACAGCAGAGTCTTTTTTTCTTAGTGCGTTCTCATTATATTGGTCGCTTTATGTATTATTATTGAACTAATCTTATAAATATGCCAATAAATGGCAAAATAATCGGCCCGGTGATTTTTGTACGGTTGAAATATAAAGCTCAACTTATTTAACGCATAACCGAAAATTTGACATAATTTTGATAATGGTTTTTTCCCGAACCCGATTTTAAATACTTTTTTTATTTTAGGCTTACTTTTTAGGGATCAGCAGGTACAGATGTTAACATAAAATGAAAGCTTTCACGGCTGTGGTCAACTATGATGCTTATATATTTCAGCAGATTGTCTAGTTTACATACAGCAGAGTCTTTTTTTCTTAGTGCGTTCTCATTATATTGGTCGCTTTATGTATTATTGTTGTACTTATCTTATAAATATGCCAATAAATGGCAAAATAATCGGCCCCGGTGATTTTTGTACGGTTGAAATATAAAGCTCAACTTATTTAACGCATAACCGAAAATTTGACATAATTTTAATAATGGTTTTTTCCCGAACCCGATTTTAAATACTTTTTTTATTTTAGGCTTACTTTTTAGGGATCAGCAGGTACAGATGTTAACATAAAATGAAAGCTTTCACGGCTGTGGTCAACTATGATGCTTATATATTTCAGCAGATTGTCTAGTTTACATACAGCAGAGTCTTTTTTTCTTAGTGCGTTCTCATTATATTGGTCGCTTTATGTATTATTATTGTACTAATCTTATAAAAATGCCAATAAATGGCAAAATAATCGTTCCCCGGTGATTTTTGTACGGTTGAAATATAAAGCTCAACTTATTTAACGCATAACCGAAAATTTGACATAATTTTAATAATGGTTTTTTCCCGAACCCGATTTTAAATACTTTTTTTATTTTAGGCTTACTTTTTAGGGATCAGCAGGTACAGATGTTAACATAAAATGAAAGCTTTCACGGCTGTGGTCAACTATGATGCTTATATATTTCAGCAGATTGTCTAGTTTACATACAGCAGAGTCTTTTTTTCTTAGTGCGTTCTCATTATATTGGTCGCTTTATGTATTATTATTGTACTAATCTTATAAATATGCCAATAAATGGCAAAATAATCGTTCCCCGGTGATTTTTGTACGGTTGAAATATAAAGCTCAACTTATTTAACGCATAACCGAAAATTTGACATAATTTTGATAATGGTTTTTTCCCGAACCCGATTTTAAATACTTTTTTTATTTTAGGCTTACTTTTTAGGGATCAGCAGGTACAGATGTTAACATAAAATGAAAGCTTTCACGGCTGTGGTCAACTATGATGCTTATATATTTCAGCAGATTGTCTAGTTTACATACAGCAGAGTCTTTTTTTCTTAGTGCGTTCTCATTATATTGGTCGCTTTAGGTATTATTATTGAACTAATCTTATAAATATGCCAATAAATGGCAAAATGATCGGTCCCGGTGATTTTTGTACGGTTGAAATATAAAGCTCAACTTATTTAACGCATAACCGAAAATTTGACATAATTTTGATAATGGTTTTTTCCCGAACCCGATTTTAAATATTTTTTTATTTTAGGCTTACTTTTTAGGGATCAGCAGGTACAGATGTTAACATAAAATGAAAGCTTTCACGGCTGTGGTCAACTATGATGCTTATATATTTCAGCAGATTGTCTAGTTTACATACAGCAGAGTCTTTTTTTCTTAGTGCGTTCTCATTATATTGGTCGCTTTAGGTATTATTATTGAACTAATCTTATAAATATGCCAATAAATGGCAAAATGATCGGCCCGGTGATTTTTGTACGGTTGAAATATAAAGCTCAACTTATTTAACGCATAACCGAAAATTTGACATAATTTTAATAATGGTTTTTTCCCGAACCCGATTTTAAATACTTTTTTTATTTTAGGCTTACTTTTTAGGGATCAGCAGGTACAGATGTTAACATAAAATGAAAGCTTTCACGGCTGTGGTCAACTATGATGCTTATATATTTCAGCAGATTGTCTAGTTTACATACAGCAGAGTCTTTTTTTCTTAGTGCGTTCTCATTATATTGGTCGCTTTATGTATTATTATTGAACTAATCTTATAAATATGCCAATAAATGGCAAAATGATCGGCCCGGTGATTTTTGTACGGTTGAAATATAAAGCTCAACTTATTTAACGCATAACCGAAAATTTGACATAATTTTAATAATGGTTTTTTCCCGAACCCGATTTTAAATACTTTTTTTATTTTAGGCTTACTTTTTAGGGATCAGCAGGTACAGATGTTAACATAAAATGAAAGCTTTCACGGCTGTGGTCAACTATGATGCTTATATATTTCAGCAGATTGTCTAGTTTACATACAGCAGAGTCTTTTTTTCTTAGTGCGTTCTCATTATATTGGTCGCTTTATGTATTATTATTGTACTAATCTTATAAATATGCCAATAAATGGCAAAATAATCGTTCCCCGGTGATTTTTGTACGGTTGAAATATAAAGCTCAACTTATTTAACGCATAACCGAAAATTTGACATAATTTTAATAATGGTTTTTTCCCGAACCCGATTTTAAATACTTTTTTTATTTTAGGCTTACTTTTTAGGGATCAGCAGGTACAGATGTTAACATAAAATGAAAGCTTTCACGGCTGTGGTCAACTATGATGCTTATATATTTCAGCAGATTGTCTAGTTTACATACAGCAGAGTCTTTTTTTCTTAGTGCGTTCTCATTATATTGGTCGCTTTATGTATTATTATTGTACTTATCTTATAAATATGCCAATAAATGGCAAAATAATCGTTCCCCGGTGATTTTTGTACGGTTGAAATATAAAGCTCAACTTATTTAACGCATAACCGAAAATTTGACATAATTTTGATAATGGTTTTTTCCCGAACCCGATTTTAAATACTTTTTTTATTTTAGGCTTACATTTTAGGGATCAGCAGGTACAGATGTTAACATAAAATGAAAGCTTTCACGGCTGTGGTCAACTATGATGCTTATATATTTCAGCAGATTGTCTAGTTTACATACAGCAGAGTCTTTTTTTCTTAGTGCGTTCTCATTATATTGGTCGCTTTATGTATTATTATTGTACTAATCTTATAAATATGCCAATAAATGGCAAAATAATCGTTCCCCGGTGATTTTTGTACGGTTGAAATATAAAGCTCAACTTATTTAACGCATAACCGAAAATTTGACATAATTTTGATAATGGTTTTTTCCCGAACCCGATTTTAAATACTTTTTTTATTTTAGGCTTACTTTTTAGGGATCAGCAGGTACAGATGTTAACATAAAATGAAAGCTTTCACGGCTGTGGTCAACTATGATGCTTATATATTTCAGTAGATTGTCTAGTTTACATACAGCAGTCTTTTTTTCTTAGTGCGTTCTCATTATATTGGTCGCTTTATGTATTATTATTTTACTAATCTTATAAATATGCCAATAAATGGCAAAATAATCGTTCCCCGGTGATTTTTGTACGGTTGAAATATAAAGCTCAACTTATTTAACGCATAACAGAAAATTTTACATAATTTTGATAATGGTTTTTTCCCGAACCCGATTTTAAATACCTTTTTTTTATTGTAGGCTTACTTTTTAGGGATCAGCAGGTACAGATGTTAACATAAAATGAAAGCTTTCACGGCTGTGGTCAACGATGATGCTTATATATTTCAGTAGATTGTCTAGTTTACATACAGCAGAGTCTTTTTTTCTTAGTGCGTTCTCATTATATTGGTCGCTTTATGTATTATTGTTGTACTTATCTTATAAATATGCCAATAAATGGCAAAATAATCGGCCCCGGTGATTTTTGTACGGTTGAAATATAAAGCTCAACTTATTTAACGCATAACAGAAAATTTTACATAATTTTGATAATGGTTTTTTCCCGAACCCCATTTTAAATACCTTTTTTTTATTGTAGGCTTACTTTTTAGGGATCAGCAGGTACAGATGTTAACATAAAATGAAAGCTTTCACGGCTGTGGTCAACGATGATGCTTATAAATTTCAGTAGATTGTCTAGTTTACATACAGCAGAGTCTTTTTTTCTTAGTGCGTTCTCATTATATTGGTCGCTTTATGTATTATTGTTGTACTTATCTTATAAATATGCAAATAAATGGCAAAATAATCGGCCCCGGTGATTTTTGTACGGTTGAAATATAAAGCTCAACTTATTTAACGCATAACCGAAAATTTGACATAATTTTGATAATGGTTTTTTCCCGAACCCGATTTTAAATACTTTTTTTATTTTAGGCTTACTTTTTAGGGATCAGCAGGTACAGATGTTAACATAAAATGAAAGCTTTCACGGTTGTGGTCAACTATGATGCTTATATATTTCAGTAGATTGTCTAGTTTACATACAGCAGAGTCTTTTTTTCTTAGTGCGTTCTCATTATATTGGTCGCTTTATGTATTATTGTTGTACTTATCTTATAAATATGCCAATAAATGGCAAAATAATCGTTCCCCGGTGATTTTTGTACGGTTGAAATATAAAGCTCAACTTATTTAACGCATAACCGAAAATTTGACATAATTTTAATAATGGTTTTTTCCCGAACCCGATTTTAAATACTTTTTTTATTTTAGGCTTACTTTTTAGGGATCAGCAGGTACAGATGTTAACATAAAATGAAAGCTTTCACGGCTGTGGTCAACTATGATGCTTATATATTTCAGCAGATTGTCTAGTTTACATACAGCAGAGTCTTTTTTTCTTAGTGCGTTCTCATTATATTGGTCGCTTTATGTATTATTATTGTACTAATCTTATAAATATGCCAATAAATGGCAAAATAATCGTTCCCCGGTGATTTTTGTACGGTTGAAATATAAAGCTCAACTTATTTAACGCATAACCGAAAATTTGACATAATTTTGATAATGGTTTTTTCCCGAACCCGATTTTAAATACTTTTTTTATTTTAGGCTTACTTTTTAGGGATCAGCAGGTACAGATGTTAACATAAAATGAAAGCTTTCACGGCTGTGGTCAACTATGATGCTTATATATTTCAGCAGATTGTCTAGTTTACATACAGCAGAGTCTTTTTTTCTTAGTGCGTTCTCATTATATTGGTCGCTTTAGGTATTATTATTGAACTAATCTTATAAATATGCCAATAAATGGCAAAATGATCGGTCCCGGTGATTTTTGTACGGTTGAAATATAAAGCTCAACTTATTTAACGCATAACCGAAAATTTGACATAATTTTGATAATGGTTTTTTCCCGAACCCGATTTTAAATATTTTTTTATTTTAGGCTTACTTTTTAGGGATCAGCAGGTACAGATGTTAACATAAAATGAAAGCTTTCACGGCTGTGGTCAACTATGATGCTTATATATTTCAGCAGATTGTCTAGTTTACATACAGCAGAGTCTTTTTTTCTTAGTGCGTTCTCATTATATTGGTCGCTTTAGGTATTATTATTGAACTAATCTTATAAATATGCCAATAAATGGCAAAATGATCGGCCCGGTGATTTTTGTACGGTTGAAATATAAAGCTCAACTTATTTAACGCATAACCGAAAATTTGAAATAATTTTAATAATGGTTTTTTCCCGAACCCGATTTTAAATACTTTTTTTATTTTAGGCTTACTTTTTAGGGATCAGCAGGTACAGATGTTAACATAAAATGAAAGCTTTCACGGCTGTGGTCAACTATGATGCTTATATATTTCAGCAGATTGTCTAGTTTACATACAGCAGAGTCTTTTTTTCTTAGTGCGTTCTCATTATATTGGTCGCTTTATGTATTATTGTTGTACTTATCTTATAAATATGCCAATAAATGGCAAAATAATCGTTCCCCGGTGATTTTTGTACGGTTGAAATATAAAGCTCAACTTATTTAACGCATAACCGAAAATTTGACATAATTTTAATAATGGTTTTTTCCCGAACCCGATTTTAAATACTTTTTTTATTTTAGGCTTACTTTTTAGGGATCAGCAGGTACAGATGTTAACATAAAATGAAAGCTTTCACGGCTGTGGTCAACTATGATGCTTATATATTTCAGCAGATTGTCTAGTTTACATACAGCAGAGTCTTTTTTTCTTAGTGCGTTCTCATTATATTGGTCGCTTTAGGTATTATTATTGAACTAATCTTATAAATATGCCAATAAATGGCAAAATGATCGGTCCCGGTGATTTTTGTACGGTTGAAATATAAAGCTCAACTTATTTAACGCATAACCGAAAATTTGACATAATTTTAATAATGGTTTTTTCCCGAACCCGATTTTAAATACTTTTTTTATTTTAGGCTTACTTTTTAGGGATCAGCAGGTACAGATGTTAACATAAAATGAAAGCTTTCACGGCTGTGGTCAACTATGATGCTTATATATTTCAGCAGATTGTCTAGTTTACATACAGCAGAGTCTTTTTTTCTTAGTGCGTTCTCATTATATTGGTCGCTTTATGTATTATTATTGTACTAATCTTATAAATATGCCAATAAATGGCAAAATAATCGTTCCCCGGTGATTTTTGTACGGTTGAAATATAAAGCTCAACTTATTTAACGCATAACCGAAAATTTGACATAATTTTGATAATGGTTTTTTCCCGAACCCGATTTTAAATACTTTTTTTATTTTAGGCTTACTTTTTAGGGATCAGCAGGTACAGATGTTAACATAAAATGAAAGCTTTCACGGCTGTGGTCAACTATGATGCTTATATATATTTCAGTAGATTGTCTAGTTTACATACAGCAGAGTCTTTTTTCTTAGTGCGTTCTCATTATATTGGTCGCTTTAGGTATTATTATTGAACTAATCTTATAAATATGCCAATAAATAGCAAAATGATCGGTCCCGGTGATTTTTGTACGGTTGAAATATAAAGCTCAACTTATTTAACGCATAACCGAAAATTTGACATAATTTTGATAATGGTTTTTTCCCGAACCCGATTTTAAATACTTTTTTTATTTTAGGCTTACTTTTTAGGGATCAGCAGGTACAGATGTTAACATAAAATGAAAGCTTTCACGGCTGTGGTCAACTATGATGCTTATATATTTCAGCAGATTGTCTAGTTTACATACAGCAGAGTCTTTTTTTCTTAGTGCGTTCTCATTATATTGGTCGCTTTAGGTATTATTATTGAACTAATCTTATAAATATGCCAATAAATGGCAAAATGATCGGTCCCGGTGATTTTTGTACGGTTGAAATATAAAGCTCAACTTATTTAACGCATAACAGAAAATTTTACATAATTTTGATAATGGTTTTTTCCCGAACCCGATTTTAAATACCTTTTTTTTATTGTAGGCTTACTTTTTAGGGATCAGCAGGTACAGATGTTAACATAAAATGAAAGCTTTCACGGCTGTGGTCAACTATGATGCTTATATATTTCAGTAGATTGTCTAGTTTACATACAGCAGAGTCTTTTTTTCTTAGTGCGTTCTCATTATATTGGTCGCTTTATGTATTATTGTTGTACTTATCTTATAAATATGCCAATAAATGGCAAAATAATCGGCCCCGGTGATTTTTGTACGGTTGAAATATAAAGCTCAACTTATTTAACGCATAACCGAAAATTTGACATAATTTTGATAATGGTTTTTTCCCGAACCCGATTTTAAATACTTTTTTTATTTTAGGCTTACTTTTTAGGGATCAGCAGGTACAGATGTTAACATAAAATGAAAGCTTTCACGGCTGTGGTCAACTATGATGCTTATATATTTCAGTAGATTGTCTAGTTTACATACAGCAGAGTCTTTTTTTCTTAGTGCGTTCTCATTATATTGGTCGCTTTATGTATTATTGTTGTACTTATCTTATAAATATGCCAATAAATGGCAAAATAATCGGCCCCGGTGATTTTTGTACGGTTGAAATATAAAGCTCAACTTATTTAACGCATAACCGAAAATTTGACATAATTTTGATAATGGTTTTTTCCCAAACCCGATTTTAAATATTTTTTTTTATTGTAGGCTTACTTTTTAGGGATCAGCAGGTACAGATGTTAACATAAAATGAAAGCTTTCACGGCTGTGGTCAACTAGGATGCTTATATATTTCAGTGGATTGTCTAGTTTAGATACAGCACAGTCTTTTTTTCTTAGTGCGTTCTCATTATATTGGTCGCTTTATGTATTATTATTGTACTAATCTTATAAATATGCCAATAAATGGGAAAATAATCGGTCCCCGGTGATTTTTGTACGGTTGAAATATAAAGCTCAACTTATTTAACGCATAACCGAAAATTGGACATAATTTTGATAATGGTTTTTTCCCGAACCCGATTTTAAATATTTTTTTTATTTTAGGCTTACTTTTTAGGGATCAGCAGGTACAGATGTTAACATAAAATGAAAGCTTTCACGGCTGTGGTCAACTAGGATGCTTATATATTTCAGTGGATTGTCTAGTTTAGATACAGCAGAGTCTTTTTTTCTTAGTGCGTTCTCATTATATTGGTCGCTTTATGTATTATTATTGTACTAATCTTATAAATATGCCAATAAATGGGAAAATAATCGGTCCCCGGTGATTTTTGTACGGTTGAAATATAAAGCTCAACTTATTTAACGCATAACCGAAAATTTGACATAATTTTGATAATGGTTTTTTCCCGAACCCGATTTTAAATACTTTTTTTATTTTAGGCTTACTTTTTAGGGATCAGCAGGTACAGATGTTAACATAAAATGAAAGCTTTCACGGCTGTGGTCAACTAGGATGCTTATATATTTCAGTAGAATGTCTAGTTTAGATACAGCAGAGTCTTTTTTTCTTAGTGCGTTCTCATTATATTGGTCGCTTTATGTATTATTATTGTACTAATCTTATAAATATGCCAATAAATGGCAAAATAATCGTTCCCCGGTGATTTTTGTACGGTTGAAATATAAAGCTCAACTTATTTAACGCATAACCGAAAATTTTACATAATTTTGATAATGGTTTTTTCCCAAACCCGATTTTAAATATTTTTTTTATTGTAGGCTTACTTTTTAGGGATCAGCAAGTACAGATGTTAACATAAAATGAAATGAAGCAATTTCTCTTGGCAACTTTTATTACGATTTTTTTTCTCAAATCTATACGACCAATATCTTATGAGATATGGCCGCTCGCTACCCTTAACTGATCACCCTGTACTAATCTTATAAATATGCAAATAAATGGCAATATAACCTGTCCCCAGTTATTTTGTACGGTTGAAATATAAAGCTCAACTTATTTAAGGCATAACCGAAAATTTGACATAATTTTGATAATGGTTTTTTCCCGAACCCGATTTTAAATACCTTTTTTTTATTGTAGGCTTACTTTTTAGGGATCAGCAGGTACAGATGTTAACATAAAATGAAAGCTTTCACGGCTCTGGTCAACTATGATGCTTATATATTTCAGTAGATTGTCTAGTTTACATACAGCAGAGTCTTTTTTTCTTAGTGCGTTCTCATTATATTGGTCGCTTTAGGTATTATTATTGAACTAATCTTATAAATATGCCAATAAATGGCAAAATGATCGGTCCCGGTGATTTTTGTACGGTTGAAATATAAAGCTCAACTTATTTAACGCATAACCGAAAATTTTACATAATTTTGATAATGGTTTTTTCCCAAACCCGATTTTAAATATTTTTTTTATTGTAGGCTTACTTTTTAGGGATCAGCAAGTACAGATGTTAACATAAAATGAAAGCTTTCACGGCTGTGGTCAACTAGGATGCTTATATATTTCAGTGGATTGTCTAGTTTAGATACAGCAGAGTCTTTTTTTCTTAGTGCGTTCTCATTATATTGGTCGCTTTATGTATTATTATTGTACTAATCTTATAAATATGCCAATAAATGGCAAAATGATCGGTCCCGGTGATTTTTGTACGGTTGAAATATAAAGCTCAACTTATTTAACGCATAACCGAAAATTTGACATAATTTTGATAATGGTTTTTTGCTCGAACCCGATTTTAAATGCTTTTTTTTAATTGTAGGCTTACTTTTTAGGGATCAGCAAATACTGATGTTAAAATAAAATGAAAGCTTTCACGGCTGTGGTCAACTAGGAGCTTATACATTTCAGTAGATTCTCTAGTTTAGTTACAGTAGAGTGTGCAATTTGTTTCTGTCTAATAAATCCTTCATGCTCCTTAAACCTAGTAGATATGGATCGTCTAGTTCTCCAATACATACATAGCAACAGGAACAAAGAATTCCATATACTCCTTCCGTTTGGAAAGGAATAATGTTCTTTTGCGATCACAAACATTGTCCAATTTTCTTGGGTGTATTGGAGGTTGTACATATGTTGGAATCGCGAAGTAACCTTGCAATCTTATCTGTAGTCTGATAGGAAGAACAACACTTATTGGTAACTCCTTATTAGTTTCATTTCGTGAGGTAGGACTATTATATTTTCCAATTGACTGTGTAATACGTCCAATGCAATATCCAGATCCAAAATCTTAAAGCTTGAGCCAGTTTCTATATAAATCAGAAAACACAATGAATACCAAAAGGTTGTGTGATTCCTTTATCGAGCTATTAAATCTGGATGGGCTATTTACAAATATACAGGGAGAAATAAAATTGTTTTTTTTTATTATATTACACAATATTATTAAGATAGCCACTTAATATTATTTTATATTGTGTGGTATTTGCGTCCTATTTTAGTAGTTAGGTTAAAAAAAATTCGGGAATAAAGGACAGTAGTTCTGCTTAAATCTTATTTATTACCAAGCAACGTTTCGATGTCTTTATTGCATCTTCTTCAGGCTACGTAACTGTTTAAGATTTAATCACTACCTTAGTTACAGCAATCATTTTGTTGGTAATAAATAAAATTTAAGCAGAACTACTGTCCTTTATTCCCGAAAAATTTTTTAACCTAATTATTTTATATATTAAATGCCGAGAAACTAAATCAGAAAATTCGCTAAATATTTATTTGCTTAAAATTTTTTGATTGGCAAAAACAAAAATACACAAAATGGCAAGCACCTTAATAAAGTCGGAAGGCGGTTTGAATCAGTGGAACAGTCAGGATATGTTCTATTTATACAGCTACTTAATGAAAGTGAGATTTTTTTATCAATCACCAAAAATTATAAGCCCCGCTTGACCTAAAAATATAACCACTTATATAATGTCATTTATTTAAGCGCGGGCCACCCCTGTGCAAAGAAAACTTATTTTTTTTTGCATTGTGATAACAAAAAAAAATTATTTTGCAAAAAATATTATACACGTTTGTTAAAAACACAAGATAGTTAGTTATTACTTCCCCGTGAGATTTTTTCAGATCTTTACGTTTAAGGGTCGCTAGATGCCGGAAAACATGTTTTCTCAATTCCGTCTGTCTGTAGTCTGTCTGTTCGCGGCATAGCTAAAAAACTACTTATCCGATTTCTTCAAATTTCAGTCTAAAATTAAGGTCCATGCATGCGAAAAATACAGGCTCGATAAAAAATATATATATATATATATATATATATATATATATATATATATATATATATATATATATTTAGCCCCGAGTTTCTGGTAAAGCGATTTTACCGATTTTTATATATCAAATTTTGTCTTATAATTTATAAAAAAATTTACTTATTTTAAACACGCTTCAAAATTGGAAGTATTCTATAATTATTTATTTATTGCCTACAAAATTACAAATGTACTAAAAAAGTAAGCAAAAAAAATTATGTCAAATATAATAAAAAAAAATTTAAATTAAAATTAACTGGCTAATATCCAGGAGTCAGTGGCAAAAGCTCTGAGAATCGGTATAAGGAATGTACAGAAACTTGTGCATGGAAAAAAAACATAATTTACTTCCGAAGAAAATTAAGAAATGTACACGAAAAAGTCCAAAGGCAAAAGCCTTAAGTTACAATGCAAAAATGGCTATTCATAATGCAATTTATGATTTATACACGTCAGAGACTAATATAACCCTTCAGAAACTTTTTAATATTATAAACCAAAAAATATCATCGTCACTTAAAAAGTCCTCATCTTCTGAGTCGTCCTCAAATGGCGCAATGATCATTGGTGCTATTTCGACATCTAGAACTCGTTCTCGATTCCACCAATCCCGTATTAATTTCTCCGTATGTTCCACAGATTTCTTCCAATACTCCGGCGTAAATAATTTAATGAATCTTGCCAAACAATTTGCACTTCATCTGATGTAAGACCATCGTTCACTTGTTTTTCGTAATATGATTTTGCCCCAGCCCATATTAATTCTATTGCGTTAAACTGGCAATGTTATGGCGGCAGTCGTAAAACCTCATGTCCATATTTCCGTTAATATTTCATCTACGGCATATATTGTTGGTTTTTAATAGATTTTGCCATTAAAACAAGTTCTAGTTTCAACATATTCGGTAAAGGATTTTGTTTTTGTTTTATTGGCCATATGTATGTCATAAACATCACTTTTCTTCCAGGATGAAGTAGGTTGTTTATTTAAGATTCTTGAATGATAAGATGCATTGTCCAGAATGATTGAAGATGGAGCATCTAAATTTGGAATCAGTTGTTCTTTTAACCACTTTTCAAACAGTTCACAGTTCATATTATCATGGTAGTCCATACTTTTGGATGTTGAAGAAAACAGTAAACTTGCACCTGGGAGAAATCCTGTTGAAGAACCTGCATGCAAAGTGATGAACTCGAACTGTTTTCCCGTCCCACATCCCTTTTTTTTCTTGACACTTTTTACAGACTCGTCCTGCCAAGATTTTGAAACACTTCCATTAGAAAATATCGGTTTCGGTAAACTATGTTGACACTCTTAAATCTCGTTTATTTTTGTTTCTTTTTGTTTTTAGCCACGGTTCTAGCAGTCCAAGTTGAGAATATGTAGAAAACTCTCATCAGCATTCAAAAATTACTTAAGATGTGATTATTATACAAATTAAAGGTAATTTTGATTTCAAACATCTTTCCGACTGTTCCCATCCATCGCCATGCTTATTTTAATTTGATGTGCAACGTTGCCATATTCATAATTAAAGGAATAGCTATAAGTTATGGTCCACGTAAAACTAATTTTTTTTTATAGCAAAACGTAATTAATACAAATGCGGATTAGGTTAGGTTAGGATTGGTTAGGTTTTCTGTAAAGGTAGCGCGCCAACCGAATTCCGAATCTATATTGAAAGGATGTTTCTGTAACAAAAACTATATTGTTAGGTGAATCTGTCCCGTTAACATTAGGTTAGCCCAGGTTCGTCAATAAAACCTTCATTAAAATTATAATAATAACAATAAATAATTATAATTCTGTTGTCCAAATAATTTTCAATTGCTCATTTCATTTCCTTTAACAAATTGGCAAATCTAAAATCTGGCAACATTGCTAAATTTTTCGTTTTAAGGCTGTCAAATTGTGACCGAGTGTGATTTTTAATTAATTTTTTTTAGGAAAACTCTTGCATATTCCGCATTTTTAATTTTGGAAATGTAATATTGCAAATGGGTACTTTTTGGAAAATAGACATAATATGCAAAAACCGTCTGTCAGGATAGTTTACCGGACCCGAAAATATCCAAGTCTCGTCTAAAAATACCACTTTTCTAAATTTTGAATTAACATTTTCCGTGTATTTCTTTAAAAACTGCATAGAAATCTTCGATTACAGTCCTTTTTATATCGAAAATCCAACATTTTTATTTTTTTTGACAACGATTTTAGTCCAATTTCCAATATGCCTCGATTTTTTAAAGCTTATTTTAAAACTTGAAGGGTTATATTAGTTTTTGATGTGAATAAATCGTAAATTGCATTACGAACATCCATTTTTACACTGTCACTTAAGTCTTCTGTCTTTGGCTTTTTTCGTGTAAATTTCTTAATCTTCTTCGGTAGTAAATTATGCTTCCTTTGTTCCGTGCACCATTTTCTGCACAGTCCTTATACCGATTCCTAGAGCTTTTACTATTGCTATACTATTTAATATCATTTTTTTCGCTTGTGGATGCAAAAAACCCGAAAATTGTTTTCTATTACTCATTTTGTCACTGACTTGTCAATCTGACTTTGAAGTGACATCGCTCAAAGATTTTTGCAACTACTGAAATTTATATGTTTATCCTCTTTTTTCATATGAAAATATCGTAGGTCTATCTAATTCATCTTCCGGATTTTATGTGGAGGATATGATTACACATAATAAAAGAAAAACAAAGTTAAAAAGTTTGTCGTTGATAAATCGTATGACCCGCACGATAACACTGCTTTTGATTATAGTTCCGATTGTAAATATTTTGGCCACAAACCAAGAGAGCGGGATCCTAATGTGAATTTGCTAGGTATCTGTTAGTACGCGTTATTTCTTTTACATACAGAGAGTCTTAAGGACCATTGCCTTCCATTTGTACAAGAATATTTAGAAAGGAAACCCTGCCTTCTGATTCAGTTTCCATTGTAAGTTTTCTATTAAGATGTTGGGGAAGTTTTCTGGACCATGCGGCCTTGTTACAAAAGTGTCGCCAACAGGCCTCAACCAGGATTTTGGTTTTAATGAGGACGACTCTAAGGCTGCCTCCTCAAATGCTTCCATGAAGATATTGACTACAACTGATGACAGCGGATATTCCATTGCTGCTTTTGAAGTTAAAAATTTCCTTGAAAAACAAAATAAGTTGATGTGATACATGCTTCAATCAGATCTAAAAGTGAATTGTCAATGTGGTTGTGGTGAAGTAAGTCTGATATTATGGCACATTTATATATAGTGATACTACATCGAAACTGACTAAGATGTGTTTAAAATCTAATTATATTGTTGTTAATATCTCCACAAAATGCGTTGAGTTTTTAATATATGAATGTGATTTTCCTAACTTAAAAAAGAAAGTTAATTAAAATTTAAATGATTAAGAATATTTGAAAGATATAGATAGTGGGCGAACCTGTTGACGATAGGTCGAAGTGGTACCTTACCTTGTATATGTTAGGTAGTCCATAGAACTGCGGGATCCTTGAGCTTCCTGGCCGTAAAGTCTTCTTCTCCTCGACTGGTAGGTTGAATGCGTTTATAAAGATGGTTATTCGTCTTTCGATTTTGTTGCTGCTTGGAATACACTGTAGGTGCTGTCATCCAAAAGTAGTTGCATTTTACCCACGTAATCTATTTTGTCCATTCCGACAGTTGTTTGCTGGAAGGACCAAAATATTTGTACTGTTGTTTTATTTTTTGATCGCGTTTTTTCCGCAACTCACAGATTCCATTTAAGCGGATTAGAATTTTTGATGATCTTATTACCTCAGCTTCTTCTGCCGAAAGTCTTTTAATTGTGGCTTCGACGGATTACACTACCTCTTCAACTACTATGTTCATCGGTATAATGACAAAGTTTTGGCCTTTGAAGAGGACAGACTGTTCTGCTTCAGTAAGGATTTTGGAAAGTAAAAACCTGTTTATAGAAAACTAACGCATACGAACAAATACCTAAATGTAAATTCACATCACCATTCACCACAAAAGCAATCATTTTTGGTTTCTAGGCTTAAGAAACATAAATGATCTATTAGAAAGGAACAAATTGTACAGTCATGCTGCATCTGAATTCCATTCTTCCACCAGTCTGGTCAAAAATGTAAAAGAAAGTTCTTGCATCGGTCACGGGATTCTATAAATGGAAAATTAGAGAATCTATTAAAATGTGTAAGCATCCTAGCAATTTTAATAGAGATATGTCTACATCATATGTGGAAACCCATCGCTACCCCGGGTCACGATTGGGTGAACAGAGGTCGACTATAAATAGCCGATTTAGATCTCTCCGAGATCATCCGGTGTTCCGATCTCGTAAAGTAAAGATCCCTGAAGATGATTCGTGCAATCGAAAACGAAACGTCGTATTTTGATATTACAAATCTCTTTTAAGGCGAAAATGTAGCACAGACTTTTATCATTTTGTTTTTTTGTTTTCTTGGATATCTTTATTATTGAGATATAATGTGTTAAAGAACGTTCAAAATTGTTTTACTTGGTGAAATTTACAAAAATAATAACAGATAAAGTTAAACACAACTTTTAATGACGAAGTATTTACGCGATGACAAGTGAGTAGGTTCACGTTCCGAAGTGCGTGCGAAAATATCAAATTTAGTGGTATCCCTCTTGACAAAATAAAACGTTTTTTACCTCATTCCTGTATAATTACTTCTTGCGCATTCACTTGAATATTTTAATAAATAAATAAATAAATAATAAATAATTAAACCTATTTACAAATATAATTATCAATAAGAGCACTACAACAATGTACTAATGAGTGAATATGAGATACTATAAGTAAGCCAAAATACTTTGTATCGAATAAAAAAAAATGGCAGACCAGTCTGGCGAGATATATTCAAGCAACATATCAGAAAAATCAACGAAATACAGAACCAAAATTTCTGATTTTGTGAAGAATAAAATGAGGGATGCTATTTATATGATGTACAGGATTTTCCCGCATATTTGTCTACCCACCTAGAGAATTTATTTGAATAGATACGGAAATGTCGTAAATACAAAAGCTGTTGGGTTTTTTATGAAGATTTAGAATATTATATCATTGAATATTATTGGAAATGTCAAATTTTGACAGGTTGTCAGTTTTTTTAAATGAAACACCTTGTATATTAAATCATATTCTTGAAGATCTTTTTTTTTCTAATTTTAAATATATATACTTTTAATATATTCTGTCAATTAGTTTCGGATAAATAAGCGTTTAAACATTAAAGAAATGGTAAGGTAATTTGCCCTAAAACATAGTGAGCCATGGTCAAGACAATTGCAATGAACGACGCCTTTTTGACGTTTACCAGTCAGAAGTAATTTTTTACGAGCATTTTTAATATCTGATACGTTGGAAGATGGGTTATTCGCAAGAAGAGAAACTCGACATGATAGAATTATTTTATTTACATGGTAAAAATGCATCGATAGCTCGTAACGAATATCATAAAAGGTTTCCAGATAGAGCAACACCGACTCGTAGCATAATATTAAACACCGTTAAACAATTGAATGAAAGAAAAACACTTAAGCGAAAAGTTAGAATAGTGGAAAGAAACAATACCATAAAAAATCAATAATATAAAGTAGGTAAATAATAATATTAGCTTAAAGAACTAAGTTTTGGTTTTCTATATAGCCTCCTTGGTTTATAATGCATTTCTGAATATTTCTTCTAAATTTTCTGTGTATCGATGCGTAGATAAAATGAGGTGATTTGGTGTTTAAATCGTCGATTCTTTGGACTATATTTTGCTCGAAAGCTTGGATGGTTCTTGGTCTATTGTAGTATATCTTGTCTTTCAGATAACCCCACAAAAATATGTCCAACGGAGAGAGATCGGGACTGTTTGCTGGCCATCTTAATGGTCTATGTCTTCCAATCCAAAATGGATACCTGTCATTGAAAAAATTGGTGACCGGCTGAACATTATGAGGAGGGGCACCAGCTTGTTGCCATATCAAATTAAGATATGAATTAATCGGTGGTAGTTCTAAATGCCCCTCGACTTCGTTTTCTAATAGCTCCGGATACCTTTGTCCGGTTAAACTCCCATCTAAAAATATAGGTTCAATAACATGATTGTTAACAAGGCCACACCAAACATGTAGGGATCTTCTTCCCTGAATTTTGACCGCCTGAAGAGCTCGCGGGTTTTCTTTTGACCAAAAATGCTTATTTTTCCAGGTAAATATGCCTCCAGTGGTGAATGTTGCCTCGTCAGTGAAAATTATGTTTGACAGATTTAGTTGGTTCATCATAACACGTCTTTCTCTTTCTTGGCAGAAGTGTAATCGGTCTATTTTATTTTGATCGGTTAATTCTTGAGTAGGTAAAAACTTATATGGCTTATATTTATAATGTTTTAGAACTGAGTGGATTTTATGTCATGATTAGTTAAAAAAAGTGGCTGCATAGGGAATTGAGCACTCAGGATTTTCTAAAACAAGAATAAATAAGATAAATAAATTATTTTAATACAAAAGTTTCAAAATTACCTTCAAAATATAATAAAATATTTAAATCTTCTTCAGGGTTTCTTTCCACTATTCTAACTTTTCGCTTAAGTGTTTTTCTTTCATTCAATTGTTTAGTGATGTTTAATATTGTCCTACAAGTCGGTGTTGGTCTATTTGGAAACCGTCTATGATATTCGTTACGAGCTATCGATGCATTTTTACCACGTAAATAAAATAATTCTATCATGTCGAGTTTCTCTTCTTGCGAATAACCCATCGTCTAACGTATCAGATACTAAAAATTCTTGTAAATAATTACTTCTGACCAGTAAACGTCAAAAAGGCGTCGTTCATTGCAATTGTCATGACCATGGCTCACTATGTTTTAGCGCAAATTACCTTACCATTTTTTTAATGTTTAAACGCTTATTTATCCAAAACTAATTGACAATGTATTAAAAGTATATATATTTGAAATTAGAAAAAAAAGATCTTCAAAAATATGATTTAATATACAGGGTGTTTCGTTTAAAAAAACTGACAACCTGTCAAAATTTGACATTTCCAATAATATTTTCGCCCTTATGATATAATATTCTAAATCTTCATAAAAAATCCAACAACTTTTGCGTTTACAACATTTTCGTATCTATTCAAATAAACTGTCTAGGTGGGTGAAAAATATACGAGAAAACCTTGTACAGAGTTATTTTTTATAATTTGCCACCCCCTGAGGGGCTAATTTTTTCAAGATACAAAGAAATGGTTCTTACGAAAGTTATAGGGAATTTCCTAAAGATTTACATGGCGGCAATTTTAAAAACAAAAGACGATCACCCTGTATTTTTTGACATTTTTGGATTCCCCTCATTTTTCTCTTTCCAAAAATATATAATTTGTCTATATTTGCAACAGCAGTTTTTGACTTATTCTACTTTTAAGTTAGCAAATATGACAATTTCACAGATATGCAGTTATACTTAAATCGGGGTACCCATGAAATGATAAAATGTCAACTAAAAATAAAGGAGCCCTATTGGACGTGAATGCAATCCACCGATACTTAAATTGCTTTACCCATGGAATGTCACCAACATAAACAAAACAGTAATTTGTAAAAAAAATATGTTTAATGTGATTATATATATACTAATACAATGATAAAAAGCAAACAAACAAACAAAAACAACACAAGAACTAGGAATTAATATTTTTACAGCCTATTTACGTGACCCCCTCCATTATCCAAGCAATTTTGAAACACTCTTTTCAATTTCCTAATTGCTTGGCTAATGAAGGTGGGAGATTCTGTATTTAAAACCCTAACTTCATGCACTATATTTTGTCGCAACTCGTTAACACTGTCCGTTCTATTATGATACACTTTATCCTTTAGGTTTCCTCAGAAAAAAATGTCCAAAGGTGTAAGGTTGGGACTGTTCGCAGGCCAATGAATATAGCCATATTTGCCAATCCACAAATTATATCAAGCATTTAAAAAATCTGTGACCCTTCGAATGTTGTGTGGTGGTGCGCCATCTTGATGCCAAATTATTTGGTTATAAGTGTTTAAAGGAAGCTGCTTCAAAAAATGCTCAATTTCCTTATTTAATAGATTTAAATATCGTTCCACCGTTAATATACCCTCAATAAATGTCGCACCAATAATTTGGCCTCACAAGATGCCTCACCACACATTTATTGACTTCCGCCCTTGTCTCTTTCGCTCTTCAATTATATGTGGAATTTTTGTTGCACAATGGTACTTGTTTTTTCTATTAAACATTCTAGCTGTGGTAAAACAAGCCTCATCAGACCACAAAATCTTTCTGAATAACAGCATATCTTGCCTCAGTCTGGTCAGCATATCCTCACAGAAGTGGAGGCGTCGCACTATGGTCGGATTTGGCAAAAACATGGCAAAAAAGATTTTGGAATAAAATACTGATACAAAATGCAAATATTTATATGTAATATGTTTACTGCAATATTATTACAAAGAATAAATGCTTATTTTATCACCATTATACAAGGTAAATTAAAAATTAGGTTTATTAATGATAATATTATGTAACCTTACATTAAACAAAATTATTTTATTTTACAAATTTATGTGTTATTAATATTTAATATCATTACATATCAATACAAAACTTAAAATTCAAATTACCACTTAACTATTATACAGGGTGAATCAAACTTTAAATCCAATGTGTTAAAACAAAATGTGTTCTTTTACATTAATGATTAACTTAAACTGTGAATGTTAATAGGTATGTTCAGTGAATATAAATAAGTAAAGTCTACATATATGTTACTATTATACAGAGTGAATCAAAAATTCGAAACACTAAAATGCGATATTTTACAGTAAATAGCTAATTTAAATCGTACAATTTCATATCGGCTATAGTTTATATAACTTTATATTATTAAGAGCTAGTACTTTCAGCTCGGAATAAATTTATTCGGTGGAAAATAACCATGGATAGGATTGTTGAAACAATTATTGTATCTATGGTTAATATTCCGAAGATAAATTTACCCAGAGGTAAAAGTACTGACACTAAAGTAAACTTTCAATATGAACAAATTCTGTTAGGTTTTGTTCCACTAAGGCCCTATATTATAATATAGTTTTAAATCGCAAATTTAAGCTCGACTTAAATCTGAGTGAAGACTTGCTTTTAGGCCCAATCGAGTGCCCAATATTATAATGTAGTTTAACATCGTAGATTAAAGCTCGACATAAATTTGATTTTAAACTTATTTTACGCAGTTTCATACCAGGATTTTGTGTTTTAAATCGAAGTTTGACAATAATTTGACATTAAAAATGTAAACAAACTGCCCATTTACGTTTTAATTCCAACTTTGAGATTTAAACCCACTTTATAATATTGGCCCTAAGGGCCAATATTATTGTCATACTTCGATTTTAAACACGCACCATCCTGGTATTAAACTGATGATGTCAAGCTTTAATCCGCGATTTAAAACTACATTATAATATTGGGCCTAAAAGAGAAAGAATGTTTTTAGGCTCTTATCAGTTCGGTAGTTCTAATGCATGGACTGGCTACTCTTCATCCGAAGAATCGGAAGATATATCTGCCAAAACATTTTCCTTATTTTCTTCTAAGCTAATTTCTGGAGATTTTAATAAATAAAGAGCCTCAGGAAAAAGTGTTTTGCTTTTTTTTGGAGGTAACTTTCTTAGGCTGGAAATAAGTGGGTCTGAAGAGACTAGAAGGCGATTTAAAATATCTTGGGTGTTATCTTTTCTTGAGGTTTTTCTTGAAAAATATAATCTATACCTTTTGATGTCTTTATTTCTTGCCTCCTGTGCCTCTTCAGACAACTGTCCAATTGGTAAAAGAAAAGAGTTAATGATTTGAGATCCATGAATTAAAATTTTATGGACAGTAGGAGGCATAACATACCAAGGATAAAGTAAGGAAAATGTTTTGGCAGTTTCTAAAGCATACTCTTTAAATTTTTCCACATCAATATCGTATCCGGATGACAAAGCTTGAAGTATAATATGAAACCTTTTAATTAAATTAAAATCGACATTCGTAATTTCAGATACTTCCCTTGCATGTTCAAAAAATCGACGCGCAGTGTTACCATCATTAGAACTACCGAACCCAGGCTTTGGTTTGTCCACAATCAATCCAAGTCTTGAACGTAATAATGCTTGAATACGCTTTTTTGACTCAGAAACACTTATTTTATCTTCTGTTGCTCGAGCTTGCCACTTTTTGATGCCCATTTTACAACCTAAGTGAAAAATACATTCAAAAAAGCGTATCCAAGCATGTATGTATGGGTCTAGTTGCAACTTCATCTATATTAGAAAAATCTTTTGCTGTAGCACCACAAATGTAACACTTCTGTGTTGATTTAGTATTTGTTAGGGTATTACAGACTTTTCCGTCTACCATTGTGAAAAATAGTTGGAAAGTTACGCTAATATGTTGGCTGCCCACTGTGCAATGGAATGGAATTAAATTTTTTATTTGGTTGTCCATATTTGCCTTCTCTTTTAGAGTTAATTCCACAGTTTCTTTAGCAAATTGCAACTTAACTGGACGACAAAACCTTGGCGATGAAGTTCGACAATTTTGCCACACCACAAAATGTTTGTAAACTAATTTAATGGGGACAAGAGATGTCAAAAAAACACTTGCATCAGAACTTGTTTCCGCCTCAAACTTCTGCTTGTATTCTGAGTGGCCGGATGACCCATCGAACCCCCACTTACATAATAAATTTAAATTAATATTTTGCTCTTCAGTAAAATACTCTAATACCTCTCTCTGTAATTGCACTAGTCTATATGAGGTATGATTTAGTAAACTTTGTAAATTTATTTCAATTTCAGTTTCGGATTTTAATATAATTTCATTTGGATAACATTTTTTTTTGGCCTCTAGAATTTTATCGTCAGATGGATAAATATTGCAGTTTTTATTTTTGACTTGTGACCTTATTAGATTATATTGACCTTTACTTAAATTTGCTTCTATAACTAAAGAAAGATCCTCATCGCTACTTAACTTATCATATACATTATGTTTTGCTTGTTCCAATTTAATTAAGTTATCGGCTTGAGAAGGTTCAGTAATAATACTTTTCAAAATTTTTGATGCAGATATATTTCCCTCTGCCCGAAAGTTCATTTGGGCTGCATAAACTAATTCTTGGGTGGTTGAATTATTTCTTAGTGAGGTAACTTTCAAACGCTTAGTCCTCTCGCTGCTACTTTCAAAAGGCAAGGCTGGACGACCACTAGTGTTAGGTGAAGTATATGGTTCTTCTTTTTTAAAATACGTATTTAAGTTTAACCAGTCACTATACCGAGTTAGGAATCTGTCTTTTTTTTTGGAAATTCATTATTCCATTTTTCTCGAAAACTCGACGTAAATCGTGATAAAGACCTTTTGTTTTCTACTGACAAATGCTCACATTCAAGTAGGACCAATATTCTAGATTCTAAATATTTAAATTTCGAATCAAGACTTTTTGATGGGTTTGGCTGGTTTATTAATATATCAAATAACTGTCGGTTAGTAATGCTGACCTCTGAAGCATTTTGATCTGTAAGAAAAAACTAGTAAATAAAGTAGCAATCATTTTGGTCACATTTTTGGCGACACGCAATTAATAAAATCTTCATAAAACAAACATTGATTAAAATATCAAAAGATGTTTAAAGGATGTTGTATCTAAAGGATAAGTCTTTAAAATGTAAATGATAAAATTATTAAAAAGCAAAGTATATGGTTTTGCAAAACTTAAAAAAAAACCTCTTTATTAGAATTACCCTGTATAGCAAAATAATTCATTATCATAAATTTTGACTAAGTTTATTTAAGGTCTATATCTTTGCGAACAATTATATTAAATTTTATATAAATATAATAATAAATTACAAAACTACTCTAAGAACAAAAATGTGGACGTTTTTTTGGCCCACCCTGTATATTAAAATTTTTATTCAAATGAATATTTTTTTAATATAAGCATGAGAGCCGGAAACAAACATAAAATTGCCCTTAAACCTATAAGCTCAAGTTAATTGTCTTATAATATTACTGATTACAGAACGTCGAATACCAAATTTAACTAGTTTTAAAATTAAATACGTTACATAAAATTTTCAAAAATTGTTTTTAGTTGGTGCCGCAAATATGCGCAAAATTTTATTTTATTTCCGGTAACTAGTATTGTTAAACATTATAAAAATGCATATCAGTACACAGGGAAATTTGCGGAACTATAACAAAATTCCATTTTAGATTAGATCATACAAAAATTTGCTCGTAAAATTGTTTCAAATAAATTTATAAAATATATAAGTTAAAATGCAATTTTAACTTTAATTTTTAATGTAAGATGTAAAAACTTACCTCTATTATTATCATCCATATTAAAAACGAAGTTCTTTAATTATCACTTTTGTTATATTTTAAACCAAAAATGGCAGTACTTTTAAATGCAAAAGCCAAAGTTATTGTCAAATAATATTGTCTTAACTTTGACATTTCTGGAACAAAACACAGGTTGCTAGGTTACTTGTTTTCAACGCCAACTAGACGTTTAGAATCCTAGCAATAAAAAATTGTGCTTTTATGTGCAACATTTACAAAATTAGATTTGGGGTTTTCGCCATCTTTTTACCAAATCTGACCAGAGTGCGTCGGTTAAAATGATGGTTGGTTAATAGTTGCACTGGTCTAATTTTATACGGGCGGTATCGATTTTTTTTTAGCACTGAACGTATATAGAACCTCGATTTTCCGGTTATTCGATAGACGTCCGCAAACGATCTGCTTGTATTTTCTAAAAATTAGTTTTAATTTAACTTTTAGTCTACCTAAAGAAAGAATTTTTTATCTCCAAAATATAATAATATGGATAATTCCTTTTCCAAGTCAAAATTCGCTCGTCTTCTTTGCCTATGTAAGGATTTTCTTTGTGCGTGGTTTTTTACTATACAGGGTTATTCACGCAACCCGTTCGTTAAAAGTTTTTGATGATGCCATTTAGATAAAAATTTCAAATTTTGGGATTAAGGTAAGGTCAATGGGTACTTCTTTTTTGAAATATTTTCAACTTACTTCCTGTCACTTCCGGTTTAACGGGAAGTTGGTATCAACTTGCTTATTTTAAATAGAACACCCTGTATTTATTGGTATTTTTGGATTCTACGGAGAATTTTAACGCTATTTTATGTAGCATGTCCTATATCTCGGTTCAAGCGTTCTTAAGAAAATGAGCCTTCGGGGTACCAAATTTTAAAATCTCATATTTTTGTAAGTTTTGAAGATATAATCTTCATATTTTGCAGACGATCGGTAAATAATCTTAGGTTTCTACTTTTTTTATTGAATTTGTCTATTTTTATACAGGGTGTCCTAAATTCAGCGGCAAACATTCACATTTTCAAAGCCGCTAAAGTCCGTTTTTTTAAATGGCACACACTATAACTTTATGCACTATCAAATGTAGAATTTAATTTTCTATCGAACTGTATTAAGGTTCCCTTTACCTATTCGTAACCATTTTCGAAATAATTGGGTTTTATAAAAATATCGTATGTATTTGCTTAAATGTTTACATGTTCCAATGGTGAGCCATGGAAAAACAATTGAGATCCAATATCCAATATGACAGATGATTAGTATGCGTTATTTATCGAAAGCTGTCAGTGATAAACTAAATCTTCTAAATCGAAGTGGAAGAATACTCAAACGCTGATATTCTCAATCCATTTTATATTCATGGAGAATGTTATAAAATTTTGCAGAGAACGTGTCGTGTGTTTAATGAACGCCATCCTGATTTGCCGCCAATGAACAAGTCAAAATTCAAGAGGATTGAAACGAACGTTTTGCGTTTTGGCAAGGTTAAAGTTATAAAAAATGTTCCGAAACCGTGACAAATGCCGAGGATAACGTAATAAACACATTAGCTTGTTTCCACGCAAACCCGCAAAGTTCAATACCGTCTGCAGAAAACGATTTGGGAATTTCTTCTTCATCTGTCCACCCTTATTCCTTCCAAAACGTGCAAGCCTTGAGACCTGGTGATGACGTCAATTCCTTTCAAATATATTTTGGACCGATGAGGCGAAATTTTCTAGAGAAGGAATAACAAATAGAAGAAACGAACATTTCTGGGCAGCAGAAAATCCGCACGCTTTACGCGAAACGCGTTCTCAAGAGAGGTTTAGCTTCAATGTTTTCGGTATAGTATTAAATGATTAGGTGCGGTACTGTATTTATGAAGACAATTTCAACAGTGATAAGTATTTGGAAATTCTATTCTATTGGTGATTTCCAAATTATTGGTATCAATTAGATGGGACACCAGCACATAATTCCGCTGCAGTTTATCTCCAATTATCTCGAATTTTTGAAGATCGCTGGATTGGTCCCAATGGCCCTTGGAGATGGCCCTCGCGATCGCCTGATTTAACACCCCTAGACTTTTATTTATGGGATTTATCAAAGGTAAAGTCTATGCTTCCCCAGTAAATAACCAACAAGATGTACTGTACAGGATACGAACAGCTTTTGCCGAATTAGAAAACGGACAAATTCAACGGGCCACAGCAACTGTGCAAAGAAGAATTGAAACGTGTCTTCAAATGAACTGACAGCATATAGAACATTTGTTATAATTCAATTTTATTATTTTATTTATTTATTGTTGATTGTTAGTGTGCTATAATTTTTAAGTTCACTAAAACAAGTTTAGAACAGTCTCGAACTTAGTAGATATGGTTAAAAATAATATAAACAATTTATTACATTTTTTATAACTTTAACTTTTCCGAAACGAAAAAATTTCGTTTCAATCCTCTTCAATTTTCTCTTGTTCAATGGCGATAAATGAGGATGTTTTTTATTAAAAACATGGCACGTTCTCTCCAATATTTTGTAACATTCTCCGCGAATATAAAATAAATTGAGAATATCAGCTTTTGAGTGTTATTTTATTTTAATTTAAAAGTTTCAAATCAGCTGTCATGTTGAATAGAAAAGCACAACAATTGTTTTTCCATGGTTTACTACGGGAAGGTGTAAGCATTTAGCAAATACATATGATAGTTTAATAAAAACCTGATTATTTCGAAAATGGTTACGAATAGGTATAGGGAACCTTAATACAGTTCGATAGAAAATTAAATTCTACATTTGATAGTGCATAAAGTTATAGGGTGTCCTATTTAAAAAAACGGACTTTAGCGGTTTTGAAAATGTGAAATGTTTGCCGCTGAATTTAGACACCCTGTATAAAAATAGACAAATTCAATAAAAAAATAGAAACCTAAGATTATTTACCGATCGTCTGCAAAATATGAAGATTATATCTTCAAAACTTACAAAAATATGAGATTTTAAAATTTGGTACCCCGAAGGCTCATTTTTGGTTCAAGGTCAAGTATCTTAAGAACGCTTGAACCTAGGTATAGGACATGCTACATAAAATAGCTTTAAAATCCTCGGTAGAATCTAAAAATATCATAAAATACAGCGTATTCCATTTAAAATAAGCAAGTTGATACCAACTTCCGGTTAAACTGGAAGTGACAGGAAGGAGAAAATATTTCAAAAAAGAAGTACCCTTTGACCTTACCTTAATCCCAAAATTTGAAATTTGTATCTAAATGGCATTATCAAAAACTTTTAATGAACGGGTTGCGTGAATAACCCTGTATATGCAACAGTTTTTCTTGAGGAAACTCTTGCATCAGAATATAGCAGCCTGTATTGTCGCACTGCAATTGACGCATTATTAGCATTTGCGAAATAACGTTGAAGAATTTTTAGTTTTTCTTCTTCGGTAAATTGCATTTTAGATTTTGTTAATTTTGTTTTCCGTAAAATCAGTAAAATATTTTACTTACAAATAAAAGTTAGTGTTCTGTTTTTGTTGGTGACATTCCATGGGTAAAGCGATTTCATCATTTAGTATAGCTGCATATCTGTGAAATTGTCACATGTGGTAACTTTAAAGTTGAATGAGTCAAAAACTACTACGAATATAGACAAATTTTATATTTTTGGAAAGAGGAGAACGAGAATAATCGAAAAATGTCAAAAAATACAACGTATCCCATTTGAAAAACAAAGTTGATGGTGATTTAGTGATTTTCCGATATTGTCTTTTGTTTTTAAAATTGCCGTCATGTAAATCTTTAGGAAATTCCCTATAACCTTCGTAGGAACCATTTCTTTGTATGTTGAAAAAATAAGCCTGTAATTTTATCAATAGGAGAAATATCTTAAAATGTCTAGTTTATATAAGATGTTAAATGAATATCTCAGCATTTTGTTAATATTTCATATGGTATATAAGAGAAGTTCAAAGAGGTCATTTTGACTATAGTATCAACGTAATGTTGTATCAAAATTAGAAGAATGGAAGTTTAACACATAAACAATAATTTCTAAAAATAATTATAAACCATTTTCAAAATTAGGAAATTAAGTATTGATAAAGTTTAGTAAAACGGACGTAAATATCAAAAGAAAAACCTATTGTTTCCTTTTGTTAATTTCCTACTTGTCAAACTTTAAATTGATTTATCGCATGCAGGAATAAAAACTTGAAAATAATAACTCTGACATCTTATTTCCGAAATACTTTAATAGGTATATTAGAATTAAAAAAAAATCAACAATGAAACACGCAGAAGAATACCTACAACTGAACGAAGGTAAGGGCTACATAACAACATAA